>ML310358.1:1311-158725 GCA_005239505.1 Nicotiana paniculata
TTCAGTCTTGGAAGTGATATAGGCATTTCTTTGTTGAGCCAGTTATCTATATTTTACCCACCTAATTGTTTTGTATCGTAGTTAACCCCGTTGATCCTATAATCCTGTTTATTTGGCAACCACATTCTAAGACATACCCCTTTTGTTTGAATCGATCATCTATTTGAACCTTGTTACCTCTCGTAAGCACTGGAAATGTTATGAAATATGAAAAAGTTAAAGTGTGGGGTGGTAGGTTGGTTTGTGAGGGGAATAATTGAAATAAGGAGAAAGGTGCACGTTTGAGAAAGTAAGAGTCACTTGAAANGTTCTGAGAGCGAGTGAATTCTTTCAATCTTGAGTTCCTAAGTGTTCTTAAATTTTATTCTGTGAGAAACTAGCTCTTTGATTTGGTGAGGGCACATGATTCATGAAGGCAAGGTAATGTTGTTGACCTCTATGTTAGAGTAGTGAGTGGATTGTGAATAAAGCATGGTATATGTGAGTCGACTATTGAGGCGAGGATGTCACACCTTTGTCTTGAACTGTTTTAAATATTATTGGTATAAATTGTTAAGCGATTTGCTTAATAAGTTGTGTACATGAGTGTAGTTTGATTGCTCGAGGACGAGAAAATGTTTAAGTGTGGGGTATTGATACGAAACTAGAACTCATAGTTTAACATGTTATATGCCTTACAGTTTATGCGCATTAATGATAAAAATACACATTTTATGTTCTTAATGGAGTTTATTTCATGTGTAGGTGAATTGGAGATGGAAAGTGAGGTAAATGGATGCAAATACGTCGAAAATACACCTTATAGGCGAAGAGGGAACACCCTGGCCTTATCCAGGCATTTGCCTCCTAAAGCCAGGCCTGGCCTGGCCTTATCCAGGCCTTAGAGCCAAAATGCGTGGTCTCTTGGTTCTGGTCAATTTCGAGTTTTGACGAGTTTAAGTGTTTCCCGGTTGAAATAGAAGTCTCCTACACGTTTAGGGTTTGTCCTAAACTTATAAATAGACCCCAAAAACACAACTTAGAGGAGATTCGAAGATGAGAGAAGGGATTCAAACGGCAAGACATCAACTTGTACAAATTTTCTTCATTACTTTGTAGTTTAATTATGCATTTTATTTTAGATTTGATTCTTATGAATTTGTTTAGCTAACTTCTTTAATCTAGGGTTTTGGTAGAACCCGTTGGGGGATGAACATATTTGGTTATTAATATAATTCTGATTGGTTGATTAATCTCTATTTGTTCAACTACATTCTTGTTGTAGTTAATTGAATGGCCATCAATTAGCTGTGCCTATTTATTATGTATCTACTTGAGAGAGAGTGCATATTTAGGTAGTTGTTTGAACAACATCACTCCCGGAGTATAGACGAAAGTCATAACCGAGGGTTTAGAGGTTGGATTAGAGATAACGATACCTCGGGTGCAATCTAAAGTGAACTGTAATGCAATCTAGCTAGCGTAACTTGAGAGAGTGCGTCTAGTAAATTATCATAATTACTTGAGAGAGATTTATGGTAGATAGAGTGTTCAGGATTGATAGAAACAACTAATCAAACTATATGAAGTATCCGAGAAGAAAATTCACCGACGGGGGAAACCATAACCTTAGATCTTTATTACAATTGTTTACACCTTAGCGTAGTTAATCTTTAGTTTTAATCTTTAGTGTTAGTAATTTAAATAACCTCAAGTGACAGTTGAGTATTCTAACAGCTTGATTGATACGTAAATTCCCTGTGGGATCGACTCTGGGCATAATACCCCCGATTATATTTGCAACGCCCGCTTAGTCTTTTATTAGACATAGTTGAGCATGATCAACCATGCACTAGTTGATGAGATTCCTTGATGCTTATTCCGGGTATAATCAGATTAGGATGAACTCGGAAGATCAAGAAAAAATTTCTTTCATCACAAACTTCAACACATTATATTATAATGTGATGCCTTTTGGGCATAAGAACGCCGGAGCCACTTATCAGAGGCTCGTTAATATGATGTTTGAAAAGTAGATAGGAAAAATGATTGAGGTATATATTGATGAAATGTTAGTTAAGTCTTTAAATATAGGGTATCATTGAAACATCTTGGGGTTGGATCCGAAATGTTCTTGGGGTTTCTCATCTCACAAACAGGAACCGAAGTTAACTCCACCAAAATCAAAGCCATCAAGGACATCCCAGATCAGCTAACAAACATGAAAGAACTGTAGAGACTAACCGGCAGGTTGGCGGCTCTCAGAAGATTCATCTCAAGGTCCTCGGAGAGGCATCATCACATTTTTTCACTTATGAAAAAGAAGAACGAATTCATATGGAATCTGGAATGCCAAAAGGCATAGAAGGACCTAAAAAGGTACCTGTCCAGCCCACTGTTATTTACCTTGAAAATGGTAATTACCATTATATTTGATTATGTGGTTCTAAAAATATGTGATCTATTTTAATACCGGTTATTTAGGCAGTAGATGCTGAGCATGAGGTGATAAAAATGAAATAAGTGCGAAAAGAACTAGATTGCGTAAATCATGTATCGAAGAGGCCAGTCTCGAGGGTGGTCGGGTAGGCCTCAAGGTCGAGCTCGAGAAGCTTGATTAGGGGCTATTGATAACAGTATAACAATATTGAATGCCTTAAGGTTGCCTATTTATGTTCAAGAATAAGCAATAAATGAAGAATAACTCAAGAACACTATAAATGAGATGCAATAATTTAATGAGACAATTGTAGAGAATGCTTTTATTAGGGAGCTGAGGATATTCTTGTTCTTGTATTGAATATCATATATGTTACAAAGTGAAAAGGGTTCCCTTTATATACGAGAGGGAATCCCAACATGGTACATGATAATTAATGCAAAGAGATATGACTGGTACAACCATTTAGTGCCACGGTACATGCCCGTACTATTTTGTGTACTTTATTAGCTTTAACCACACGCCTTCTGGAACTTCCCGCTTTCCCATAACGTTCTTCGATGCTTGCCCTGTCCCGAGGTATATCGACTCCTCAGAATACTTCCTCGAGGGGTGCACCTCGGGGTTGAAATTCGGACTCGACGCTGATACAACTGAGGCTAATTCACTCGGAGTGCTAAAGAAGCCCGAAAATTGACCTTGTCTGGTTTAACCGTATACAGATAGTACTCGTGTTTGTTGGAGTGAAAAAAAAAAGAAATGATTTGAATTCACCGAACTTTTAACGCATTTATTATTCCATTAAACATGCCACATTGGCAGCTGATGCGATAGGAGGAATACTTTACATTCACGAAGTTTTGAAAAAGATTCGAATTTATTATGGCAATTGGCTGTTCTTTGTCTTTCACCAACGTGCGTGGTTGGGCCCTATAAATACTCCTTCTCTTGTCGCTCATTCTTCATTAGTTCTTCTATCTTTACAAATAGAGCCCACATTGCTTCCTCTCTTTATCTTTTTTCTTACTAGTTCTTTGTAGTTTCCTTCAAAATCTTTTACCATAAATGACGGAGGCCTCAACAATTATTCCACGAGAAGATAAGGCCTCTTCATCTTTATGTTCTTCTAAGGGTAAGGTAATGATACCCCCAAATCTCGAGGAGTATGTCCCTGTTTCCTGTTAGCTGTCCTCCGATTTCAAGGTTGACAAACCTTCATCGAAGCTGGGGCAATTTGAACCCATATCTCGATATGTTAGCCTAATAACAAACGCCGAGGAGGTGAAGGCCGACTGCCGCTGGGGAGATGTGGTTCTAGTGGAGATTACTTCTCGGGAGGAAAACATAACCTTCCATAAAATCGGTTTCCTCAGTGTATATACCTATCCGTTTACCCTAGGCCCGGTAGGGCCGTCTTCACTGTTGATAGACCCCATGGTTCTCGATTTATGCGAGCGATGTCAAGTGATGCTCTACCAGATTGACCCAAAATTCTGGCGCATTGTTTACATGATTAGGAATTTTGCCAATATTGTCGAGGGGATGCCTTTCACCCTCGAGTATCTGGTTAGAATGTACAGTCCCCGCTTCTACCGAGGCGGTCTGATCAAACATTATCACTGGGCCTCAAAGGCTTTCTTTGCTTGTATTGAAGAAGGAAAGGGCAGAGGGTGGTCGAGCCGCTTTGTTCAGGTTAGGACCTCAGACTTGATTTCATCTGATGCAGAGACGCCTCTCGTAGGGAAGAAGATAGTCGAAGGGCTCTTCACCATGGCCGAGAAGAATTCCGATCTCAATGCTATGTCTATTTTCGAGGAAGTTGAAAGGCTTTGTAAATAGGTAATCCCTTCGTTGATTGTTTCGAGCCTTGATTAATATTTCATTGACCCTGCTTCCTTCGCGCTTTCAGAAGAAAGTGCTTTACAACCAGACCACGGCCAAGTTCCAATCTGAGCTGACCCATTATGAAGGGGAGCACATGAGATTCTAATCGGAGGTGGGCGAGCTCAGGGCTCTTTTTGCCCAAAAGGAGGAAGAAGAGCTGGTCCTTCGAGCCCGTTTAAAAATGGTGTCTCGGAAGCGGAGTGATCTTGATGAGTAGGTAACATAGCTTTCTATACAACATAGCTTTCTATACGTTTCATTTTTTCTCTCGGTTGTTATCTGTAGTCGATACTTATCAGGCTAATCTTTGCAGCTTAAGGAGAAAGACGCCCAGATGCGGGAAGGATTCGGAGCCAGGGACGCTGAGATCCTTGGGTTAAAGCAGCGAGTGAATGAGATAATTTATGAGAAAAAGACCCTCCGATGGAAGTTATCCTCACTTGAGGATTGCCTTCGGGAGGAGAGGACTGAAAGTAGCAAATATAAAGGCATCTATGCTGAATCGGTCAACACGCTGTCTTTGATCAAGGTTGATGCTACTGCTGCAAATTTCCAGGCCAGGAAAATAGCCGAGGAGTCCGAGCTTAAGCTTGCCCGAGCTCTGGAGCATGCCCGATTAAATTCTCGGCAACAGGCTCTCAAGGACACACATGGAGGGGCCCTCTATTTATCCATTGAGATAGAGAGGGTGAAGATCCTTGAAAAGCATCGGAGGCCCTGCTTGCTTTCAAAGATGATTCGAGTAGCGGCTCAGAAGATAATGTGGATGAGGGTGAAATCCACGAGGGGGCATAGGATGTTGAAGATCTGGGGGCCGAAGGTCAAGCCGCTGGAAGCATAACCTCCGAGGGAGCCATTGAAAGAGCGCCCTAGTGGAAGATTTTTTTTTATTCTTTCCTGTATAAGGGCTTTGATTTTAAGCTTTGTAAATATGCTTCATGAACTTCCATCATATATAAAAGGCTTTTCGTTATTCCTTGTTTCTTTTATGGTATCTTGAAGTAGGCTTTGATTCCTGTCGATGATTAGTCCAATTAATAGTAATTAGAAATGAAAACCCTTGGGGGTTATAAGTTGGCCCTGAGGCTTTTTAAGCTGGCAACTTGGGCTCTTACGAGTTTGGTTGGTACAACCTTTAATGTAGCGGGCGACTCAGTCTCTTACGCTTTTTTGGCCCTGAGGCATTTTAGTTAACCGTATCGGGCATAGTCTTCGAGTCGGGTTTTGACTTGAGCTCAACGGCCCTCAAGTTTACGAATTGGTCCTGAGGTGCTTTGCATCGATATGACCTGTAACTGGCGGCTTAGGATCTTACACGTAAGGTCGATATGACTAGCTGGCGTCTTGGGCTCTTACGCTTTAGGTTGGTACAACCTTTAATGTAGCAGGAGACTCGGGATCTTATGCTTTTTTGGCCCTGAGGCGTTTTAGTTAACCGTATCGGGCTTAGTCTCTAAGTCGGGTTTCAACTCGAGCTCAATGGCCCTTAGGTTTTCGAATTGGCCCTGAGGCGCTTTGCGTCGGTATGACCTGTAGTTGCTGACTTGGGCTCGTACGCGTAAGGTCGATACGACTAGCTAGCGTTTTATGCTCTTACGCTTTAGGTTGGTACAACCTTTAATATAGAAGGTGACTCGGGCTCTTACGCTTTTTTGGCCCAGAGGCATTTTAGTTAACCATATCGGGCTTAGTCTCCAGGTCAGGTTTCGACTCGAGCTCAACGGCCCTCAGGTTTTCAAATCGGCCCTGAGGCGCTTTATATCGGTATGACCTATAGCTGGCGGCTTGGGCTCTTATGGGTAAGGTCAATACGACTAGCTGGTGACTTGGGCTCTTACGCTTTAGGTTGGTACAACCTTTAACCGATTCTTTTCGATGTTTTTCGAAGTAAATGGAGGCCTATGATTTTATGGAAATAGTCGGATGTCTCCGAGTTGCGTTAGTTTGGTCGGAGCCTTATGATGGTGGTCATTGTGTTTGGCTGTAGCCTTTTATACCCTGAGTGAGATAGCCATGGCGTCTATATCGAGGGTATACCTTTTGGGTCTTACAAGTTTGATATATGGCCTTGACTTTGATATGGGGTTTATGCCTGTTTTAAGGTCTTACAAATTTGTACATGCCTTGCTTGAGGTCTTATAGTTTTGATGTTGCTTCGTGGAGGGCTTAAAAGTTCGAAGTTCCCGGCGCGGAGGTCTTATGGCTTCGAGTTCAATAACCTGATGAGCTGACTGTCGGGGGTAGTCCTCGAGTTGGAACTGATGTTGCCTCGAAGAGGGATTATGCTGTTCATATTGCCTCGTGGAAGGCTTATGGCTTCGAGTTTTATAGCTTGATGAAACGACTGTCAGGGACAGTCCATGAGTCAGAATTGATGTTTCCTCGAAGAGGGCTTATGAGCTTGGAGTTACCTGCCCTGAGGTCTTACGGCTTTGATTTTTGGCGACTCGGCGGAGTGACTGTCGAGGACAGTTCCTGTGTGCTTGTTATGTTTTTAACCTTGGGGCTATCTCTTGTAAAAATGGAAAAATTCTTTGATGCGCAAAATGTTTCAATGATAGAAGGTACTTCTCTGATTACTTGGTACAAGTCTACATGTTTTTTCCATCGAGGGTTCGATTATTCTATATGGACACGGTTCATTCGACCGTTTGGTCCGATACATTATTCTCCTGTCGTGACCCTCTTTGGCATATTTCAGTGATCTCCTGCGGGGATGCCCCTCAGTATTCGAGTTTGATCGGAGAGAAGCTTTGGATACTTGGTGAGTTCTCCTTAGGTAGCATATGGATGTTTCCTCGTTAAAAACCTTGCCGGTAAAACCCATTTTGGGATAAAATCTGAGGCGAGGGAAAAAGAGCACAACGCATGCTTTAAAACTTAAGGCCTTCGAGCTGGGGGATGTTTTGATTCCCTTTACTCGCATACCTGCGCATTTGGTTAGTGTAAAAGTTTGAAGGAAAAATGGGGAGTATTGTACCTTAGCAATAATAGCTCTTGAACATTGATATGTTCCAATGGTTTGGCAGTTGCTTGCCTTCCATGGTTACTAACTTGTAGGATCCTTTACCGATTATTTCGAGGATGCGGTACGGTCCTTCCCAGCTCAGTCCTAGCTTCCCTTTTTTAGGGTTTCGGGTGCTTTGGGTGACTTTTCTTAGGACTAAGTACCCGGTTCTGAAATATCAGAGGTTTGCTCTTCAGTTGTAGTAACTTTTGATTCTTAGTTTCTGGGCGGCCATCCGGACCAGTAAAGCTTCTCGCTTCTCATCTAATAGTTCAAGGGCCGTGGTCATGGCCTTATTATTTGAGTCTTAGGTGGCATGTCAAAATCTGGCACTTGGCTCCCCGACCTCGATCGATATCAAAGCTTCGGACCCGTATACCAAAGAGAACGACGTCTCTCCGGTGCTTGATTTAGAGGTTGTCCGGTATGCCCATAGTACCTCGGGCAGCGTTTCTCTCTATTTTCCCTTCGCATTTTCTAACTTCTTTTTCAAGTTCCGAATGGTGGTCTTGTTTGTGGATTCGGCTTGACCGTTTGCACACGGGTGGTAGGGCGTCGATAGTATTATTTTGATTTTGTGATCCTCGAGAAACTTTGTTATTTTGCTTCCGATGAACTGCTTCCCGTTATCACATGTTATCTCGGAGGGGATCGCAAATCGGCACATGATGTGATCCCATATGAAGTCGATGACTTCTTTTTCTCTTATCTTTTCATAGGCATGTGCTTCCACCCATTTTGAGAAATAGTCAGTTATAAACAGAATAAATCTAGCTTTACCTGGTGCTGTTGGTAGGGGACCGACTATGTCCATTCCTTATTTCATGATTGGCCATGGTAATAAGACCTAACGTAGCACCAGGTTAGTGGATCATTGATGCGGATCTCTGACACTTGTCGCATTTTTGGACGAATTCTTTGATGTCCATTTACATGTTGTCCTAGTAGTAACCTGCTCTGATCAACATTTTGAATTAAAGAATCGTCACCAGAATGATTTCCGCAGGTGCTCTCGTGGATTTCTCGGAGCACGTAATCAATGTCTCCTGGTCCCAAGCATAGTGCTAGGAGCCCATCGAAGGTTCTTCTGTATAGAGCTCCACTATCGTCGAGTGAAAATCGAGTTGCTTTGGTCTGAAGGGCCCTTGATTCTTTTGGATCCGTGGGCAGCTTTCCACTTACCAAATAATCGATGTATTTGTTTCTCCAATCCCATGCCAGGCTGGTGGATTGGATTTCGACATGGCCTTCTTTGATAAATGATTTGGATATCAGAACAACAGCCCTGTGGATTACCTCATCTTCTTCGTCGGATGATCCCAGGTTTGCGAGTGCATCGGCCTCGCTGTTCTGATCCCCAGGTATGTGGACCAGAGTCTATTGTTTGAAACGATGCAAAGTGGTTTGAGGTTTGTCTTGTACCGTTGCATCCTATCATCTCGAACCTCGAAGCTCCCATTTGCCTGGTTTACTACCAGAAGGGAATCACATTTGGCTTCGACGACTTCCTCTCCCAGGCCTTTGGCTAGTTCGAGACTTGCAATCATAGCCTCATACTCAGCTTTGTTGTTAGTCAACTTTGCAGTTTTTATAGATTGTCTAATCACGCCACCTGCATGTGGCTTCAGAACTATGCCAAGCCCGAATCCTCTCATATTTGAGGCAACCTCGGTGAATAAGGTCCACATCCCCGATGAAGCGACCGTTTTAAGCAGAAGTACTTTTTCGACCTCGGGCGGGCGTAAAATCAACCACAAAGTCGGCCATAATTTGGGGCTTGATACCCATTCGGGGCTGATATTCAATATCATATCCCCCGAGCTCGACGACCCATTTGGCCAGCCGACCCGACAATTTAGGTTTATGAAATATATTCCGAAGAGGATATGTTGTTAAAACACATATATGGCGACTTTGAAAATGAGGTTTCAAATTTCGAGATGCACTTATTAATGCAAGAGCAAATTTTTCTAAGTGTGGATACCTGGTTTCAGTATCTCCCAGGGTTCGACTTACATAGTAGACAGGGGATTGCGTACCTTGCTCATCTCGAACCAGCACGCCTTTTACCGCTACCTGACATACTGCTAGGTACAAGTATAGCGTTTCATCCTCCTTTGGGGTGTGGAGAAAAGGCGGGCTTGAGAGGTACCGTTTTAATTCCTCCACGGTACGCTGGCACTCTAGCGTACACTCAAAGATGTTTTTCTTTTTGAGTAGAGAGAAAAAGTGATGGCTCCGATGTGATGACCTCGAGATGAATCGACCCAGTGCCGCTATCCGCCCGGTCAACCGCTGTATGGCCTTTACATTGTTTACCACCATGATTTATTTGATAACCTTGATTTTGTTAGGGTTGAGCTCAATCCCCCAGTTTGATACCATGAAGCCTAAGAATTTTCCCGAACCTGCACCGAAGGCGCATTTCTCGGGGTTGAGCTTCATGTTGTAGCTCCTAAGGATGTCGAAAGTTTCCTGCAAAGGAACGAAGTCTTTTCCCTGTCCTCGGGGTTCCTTTGAAACTGATTATACCCGGAGTAGGCATTGAGAAAATTGAGAGTCTCATGGCCGGCCGTGGCATCAATCAATCGATCGATGTTGGGCAGCGTGAATGGATCCTTATGGCATGCTTTATTTAAGTCTTTATAATATACGCACATTCTTAACTTGTTTCGTTTCTTGGGTACCACTACTATATTGGCCAACCACTCGGAATACATTACTTCCCCGATGGACCCTATTTTGAGGAGTTTTGTTACCTTGTCTTTGACGAACGCATGCTTTACCTCGGATTGGAGCCTCCTTTTTTTCTTCATCAGTTTGAACCTGGGGTCGACGCTCAGCCGATGGGTGGTTACTTCCGGGGATATCCCTGACATATCTAAGTGGGACCAAGCAAAGCAATCAATGTTTCCAATAAGAAATTGAATGAGTTTCTTCCTGTGTTCGAGGGTTAGTCCCGTTCCCAGGTATACCTTTCGATCTGGTAGGTGTTTCACCAAAATGATTTGTTCCATCTCTTCGACCGTTGATATTGTTGCGTCCAATTCTTTGGAGGAAACAAAAGTTTGACGGGTGAGGAAAACTTCCTCGTCATCTTCGGGGACCAGATTATATCCCGACCCATCGGAGGTGGAATATATGGGCTCGGGGGCCATGTCGTGCACTGCGAACATTTCTTTTCCTGCGTGTTGATCCCCATACACTATTTTTATGCCATATGTGGTTGAGAATTTAAACATATGGTGGAGATTTGACAGTATCGCCGTGATGCTGTGTATCCATAGCCTTCCCAGCAGGGCATTGTATCTCGTGTCCCCTTCGATGACATGAAACCTGGTACCTCGAACTGTACCACACACATTGACTGGGAGGACGATTTCCCCCTTCGTCATTTTGCTGTCCATGTTAAACCCTCAGAGGGCATAGAATCGGGTACGATTTGTTCAAGCAACTTGAGCTGCTCCACTACCCCGAATATTATTATATTGGCCGAGCTACCTGGATCCACGAGCACACACTTAATTTGATCGCTGTTTAAGAGGAAAGAAATCACCAGCGCATTGCTATGTGGCTGGGATAATGCTTCGACATTTTCTTCTCTGAACACGATATTTCTTTTAGGTATACAAACTTTGAGTTCTCTCTTTCGTGGTGGTAGGCACTTTAGCCCATTTGAGCAGGGGTTCTTGTGGTCCGCATTCCTCAGGATCGTTGTTTTCACGTGCGTCACTGAGTTAGACATTTTCTGACCTGAAATTGAAGATTTCGTGGGCAAGAAAAAGTGTGAAGAATAACGTGTGTTTTTAGAAAACCAACACTAAAACAAACACTATTATTTTTAGCCCCATGGTGGGCGCCAAACTTTTTACCTTGAAAAAGGTACTTACAATTATATTTGATTATGTGGTTCTAAAAATATGTGATATATGTTAATACCCATTGTTTATGCAGTAGATGCTGAGTATGAAACGAGAAAAATGAAATAAGTGCGAAGAGAACTAGATTGCGCAAACCAGGTATCGAAGAGGCAAGTCTCGAGGGTGGTCGGGCAAGCCTCGAGGCGAGCTCGAGAAGCTTGACTAGGGGAAATTGATAACAGTATAACAATATTAAATGCCTTAAGGTTGGCCGATTTATGATCAGTAATAAGCAATAAACGAAGAAAAACTCAAGAACACAATAAATGAGAAGCAATAATTTAATGAGACAATTGTAGAAAATGTTTTTGTTAGAGAGCTGAGGATGTTCTTGTTCTTGTACTGAATATCATATATGTTACGAAGTGACAAAGGTTCCTTTATATATGAGGGGGAATCCCAACACGGTTCATGCATAAATAATGCAAAGAGATATGACTAGCACAACCATTTAGTTCGACGGTACGGGCCCATACTATTTTGTGTACTTTGTCAGCTTTAACCACACGCCTTCTGGAACTTCCCGCTTTCCCATAACGTTCTTCGATGCTTGACCTGCCCCGAGGTATATCGACTCCTCGGAATACTTCCTCGAGGGGTGCACCTTCGGGTTGAAATTTGGACTATACGTCGGTACAGTCGAGGCCAATTCGCTCAGAGTGCCAAAGAAGCCCGAAAATTGGCCTTGCCCGATTTTACCGTATACAACTTTTATTGTCAAAACCGGGGAAAGGCGAGTAGTTGCTAATCTATCTAGCTGTCTCGAAAGTAGCGATAAGTGCCATTTTGGTCTGAGAAGAAGAAGGTATGCAATTTTCTATTTATTACGTTAGTAAAATACTATCGGGAGTGGAGACACAATATCCGCACCAAGAAAAGTTGGCCTAAGCTCTATAATTGCCTCTCGAAAGCTTAGTCCATACTTACAATGTCACCCAATAGCCACAGGGAATGTCCGTCATAAGTCTAAGTTATCATGCCTTTTGTATAAATGGGCAGTCAAAGTTAGTGAATTCGACATTGTGTATAAATCAAGGACTACAATTAAGTAACAAGTTTTGGCCGATTTCCTTCCGGGATTAAGGTATTTGGATGCTAAGGAGAAGTGCTGGTGTCTGGAACGACGTCGGGAGTTTGGACCTTTGTTACGGATGGAGATTCCAATGTAAAAGGGTTTGGCCTCTGATTATTTCTAATCATGCCTTCGGGGGAGACCGTAAGGCAGGCCATTAGAACTATGCAGTTTACTAACAATGAAGCCGAGTATGAGGCTTTAGTTATAGAACTTGAACTAGCTCAGGGACTAGGTTCCGAGGTCATTGAGATAAAATGCGACTCCAAACTAGTGGTAAACCAAGTGTATGGGATTTTTGACCCAAAGGAGGTACACATGCAACATTACTTGAATAAGGTTCAGGCGTTACTTGCACAATTCAGAGAATGGTTTATCGTCTACACTCTGAGGGAAGAAATTGTGGAACTAGATGAATTGGCTAATTTGGGGTCATCCATAGAGATGAAAGGATTTGATTCTGGTACATTCATCTAACTACTGAATTCGGTATTGGATTTGGATGGCTATTGTGAAGTAAATTCGACCAACTTAATTTGAAACTAGAGGAACGGGTTCATTGAATATTTCAGGCATGGTAAATTTCCAGAAGACCCAAAGGAGTCTCGGGCACTACGGACGAAATTAGCTCGCTACTGCCTCATAGATATGCAGTTATACAGGAGATCATTCCAAGAACAATTCTCTCGGTGTCTAAGGGTCTCAGAGGATTACTTCGTGATGAGGGAAGTCCACGAAGGAGTTTGCAGAAACTCGTCTGGTGCAAACTCATTAGTTCCAAAAGTTGACCAGAGCAGGTCATTACTGGCCCCGGATGGAACATGAGGCAAAAGAATTAGTACAGATTTGAGACAAATGTCAACGTCATGCATAGTTGGTGCACCAACCAGCAGAACTTTTGCAATCAATGGTGTATCTATGGACATTCATGAAAAAGGGAAGGAACATAGTTAGAACTTTACAACCAGGCCCTGGGAAGGTAAGATTTCTCTTGGTTTTAGTTGATTATTTTTCTAAATGGGTTGAAGCAGGTCCATACCAAAATATCAGAGAACACAAAGTTTTTAATTCATATGGGATGACATAATATGCCAATTAAGGATACCAAAGAAAACCGCTTGTGACAACGGGCCACAGTTCATAGGTTCAAAAGTTATAAAGTTCATTGAAGGGTTAAAGATCAAAAGAATAACTTCTTTGTATTATCACTTGAGTGCTAATGGACAAGTGAAATCAACCAACAAGGTAATTATTCTAAACCTTAAAAAGAAGATAGAAAATGCAAAAGGCAAGGGCTTGATGAACTGCTAGGAGTGCTATAGGCATATCGGAAAACGACAAAGTCGAGCATGGGAGAAACACCCTTATCTATTGTCTATGGTTCAGAGGCTCTGATACCGGTGGAAGTGAGGGAAACTTTTAGGTTCTCCTGATCTAACAAAGAAGCATATAATGAAGCATTATTGGTGAAACTAGACTTGCTTGAAGAACACTGGGACTTTTCATACATGAGGTTGGTGGCTCAAAAGGAAAGGATGGAAAGGTATTATAATCGCATGGCGAATCTCTGTTATTTCAAAGTGGGAGATTTGATTTTGAGAAAGGTTACTCAGAGCACTCGGGAATTTAACACTGGGAAGTTGGGACCAACGTGGGAAGGTCCTTATTGTGTTTCAAATATCATTGGTTAAGGATCACATGAAGAGGAAAATCAAGAGGGAGTCAAATAAGTTGTACAAGTTAGCCACATATATTGGAAGCTTTATTTACTTAAGCAAGTGAATGCCTATGTACATTAGAAGATATATTCAATAAAACAAAGTCCTTTTATTTTATCTTATTTCTTGACAAATTATGAGTTAATTTTATCATTTGAAAGTTAATAGAAACTTCGAATGCTTGTGTGGGAATGAACAAGAGACTTCCTCTTCAAGAGAACCGTAAACATAAGGGCCCTCTCTTATGAAACCCTCATAGTAAAGGGTAGATTCCAAAAGTATTTATGCCCGAAATCAAAAGTTATCGGATGAAGATATATACCCAAAGCTTTATCAACAAAAAAAAATGATATATTTGCACAACACTCAAGCAAAAAGTTCTCTTATTGAAGTGCCAAATTAGATGAAAATTTTGGCATAATTACAAAAGATAAAAAATAAAAATTATACATTATTCATTGTTGCCGTCGACATTTCATCTGGTAGAAGAAGGCGGATCAGCTACCGATTCGGGGCCCTTCATCCTCTTCAGTCTCCCCTTCGATTCCCGAATACTTGGAACTAGTATTCGAGGAGTCAGGTGAAGCCGGACGAGCAGGAAGGTTTTCAAGAGAAGTTATATCTAGTTCCCCGGCCTTGGTAATGCAATCATCAATATCGGCAATGCCCACTTTGGCGTCCTCCAAGGTCTTCCGCTTCATATGATATATAGCACAAGTCTTCTTGAAGGCGAGGGAATCTTACTGATCCTGGAGTTTTACTATGAGCTTATTAATTTCAGCCTGGAGCTCCTCTCTTTCAGCCTTCATTGCACTGAGGCACGATTCAAGCTCAACATTGGCAGTTAAATGAAAACAGTTTTGCTCCATGGCTCTCATAAGTCTTTTTTTCCATTATGGCCCCTTCTCCTCGGCAGCATTGGCCTCCTCGGTTTTGGAGCATAAGTTGGCCTTCAGATTATTAATTTTCTCCTCGCAATTAGACTCGTGCTCGGAAGCAGCGATCACAACATCGTAAAGTTCGACCTACTTAGCCTTGGCCTCTCTAAGGTCTTTGTGCAATTGAGAAACTTCTTGGTAGTGGGCCATCAAATCTTGCTCGGTTTACTCTAATTGAGCCTCAAGCTTGTCCATCTGAGAAACTTTTTCCTCCAACAGTAGGAGGTGTGCGACAAGCTTGTTCTTCTCAGCCAAAAGTTGATCCCGCTAGGAAGCAAGTCCTTCTTTATCTAGAACAACATTTGTAGGCCCTCAAAAGCAAGGAGGTTGGCCTAAAAAAGGTTAAAGTTAAGGTTTTCATGGAGACATGTAAATTGTAAAGAAGATAGAAAGGAATTAGGATAATTAGGAATCTCCACCAGCTTTGATAAAACATGGCACTCTTTCGAAACCAAAAGAGTGGAACTTTGCCTCCCTCGAGGGTATTGGGAAGGGGTAGAGTAATTGTTCCCCAATTTCCCATGGTCAGGAGACCGAGGGGAAAGTCATTTCTTTCTTGAGCAGGTGGTACTAGTGGATGTGATACAACTGGTGCTGGTGGCGAAGGAGCATTGGGGGTTGATGGGTTTGCAGGTGTTGGTGTATATGGCGAAGAGGAAATAGGTAGGGAGAGGGAAATAGTCGAGGTAGACTCAGTAGTCGATGACAGAGAAAGTTCAGGGGCCGAAATCCTCAAATCGGGAGCATCAACGAGGATCGAAAAAGAGGAATCAGTATTTTCGGACAAACCCATCTCCCCCAAAGAGCTTGAACTTCCTCTATTGAAGGATTTTGGAGCTCCACCGGCTGAGTATCTAGTTGAGCTGATGATGATTTTCTTCTTTGGAGGGAGGCCTCTTCATCACTGGGTTCTCCTTCATCATCGAGGACTACTATGACTGTGGCCAACTTGGTTGGTGTTTTTATTGTTATGTTCTCTAGAGTCCCAGCTGAAGAGGAACGTCTTCTCTTCAGTTTCTTTTTCATGGATTGGGGACTCTGAGAAAAGGCTCACCTCATAGGAGTCTCAGGAAAATCCATGAGCTATGCTTCGGGAAAAGGCATATTGCAACACCCTCATGGCCTCACTAGGGTCATTTAATGTGTCGACATCGGGGCAGGTGATGGAACCACTCGAGAGCCCAAACCGGAAAAAGATGGTTAAGTAAGTTGCTCTTAAACTACTGAGATAAAAAATAAGAAGAAAGGAATTTTACTCACCATGGTTTTTAGCTCTCCATCCGTACTTCAGGGCCATTTCTTTCCATCGACAGGATTCCGGAGTTATAATATCCAAATTTTTTTGAGCCCATTGGTCCAGACCATGAACCCATGGTGGTTCCCAGGTAGCTGAAAAAAAGGAAGCCAAAAACTCAGTAAAACAAGAAATTCTAGTTTTCGAAGAAAGGAAGCAAATAAGCGAAGACTTACAGAAGAGATTCCACGACTTGGGGAATGATGAAGTTGTGGTCGGGATGATGTCCCTGGTAGAAATAAAGATGAATCCTTCAATTAATCCAAGGTAGTTTTCATCATCTACGTTTCTATGGAGGGCGTTGTGGAAAAGCTTGCTAAAGTTTAACACTCCCCCCGAAAAATCTTGGGGGAGTAGAAGTTCATCATATGTGCAAGGGACAAGGTTTTCCCGATCATAGTGCACAATCGATGAAGGCAGGCCACCGACCACCATATAGATGGGCCTACTTGTGCTAAGTAGACCTGATATCACTAAAACAATTCCAAAATTAGTGGGTCAAGGACCCCAAAGAGAAGAGACCCAAAGTAAAGGGATACGTGTAGACAATACGTAGACTGTTCCCTAGAATATGTAACTCACTCTACCATTTTTGGGATGAGCATTTTACATTGTTGCAGTTGCAGTCCTCCTTCATAGTTGGGATGCAAGGAGGATTAATGGAGGAGTGGTACTTGTAAACTGGCAAAAACCAATGGCTTTGAGAAGTCACATGGTTTTTTCCTTGAAGATCGTTTGCAATTCATAGGTGAACTACTATGATGTTGTTAATAGTTGGAGACGTAATGTCAACCTCCTTGGATTTATTTTTCGTCGGGCCTCCACATAAGAAAAAATAGTGTTTCTGAAGGAAGAAGTGTAAGCATACATGGTAGTAAAGATCATTAAATATTTTCTTACTGATCTAAGGAAATTCAGAGAAAAAAAGGATATGAGAGTAGTAAATGTAAAGAAATAAAAATGATAAGTAGTGAAGAAGATATAGACGATAAAAATTGTGGTAATGATTACCTCGAAACCCGGCGAAAATACTAGTTGAATCAAGGGGCAACCCGTGTTTGGAGTATTAAATGCGAAGAGACGTGCGTCTCTTCAAATGTTAGAGACCGTTCAGGAACATTCCCATCAATCTATATTGCGTCACCAGAAAGTAGGGGGACTATCTGTATGGGGTAAAATTAATTGATCACAAGTGGATAAATAGCGAGGTGAGATGTGGAACCAAGAACAGGAAAAAGTTGAGTCTATAAATAATTGGCATCGGTAACGAAGTACGTGACCAATGAAGGATGAATCCCGAAGGAAGCACAACCTACGGCAAAGACTCAAAGGCTTAACATCATTATTGGGCAACCATTATAGGGAATATCTTCATTCAAAGCCAGATGTTATGCACCCATTAATGACATTTTTATTCTCATTCAAGAAAGGCTTGATTTTAGGATCTCGTCTCCAAAAGAATAGCTATAAATATTAGATTGGAAACTATTAAAATCAGCAAGAGTTGGCGTGATCCACTTGATCCGCATCTGCTTTTGATTTTGGTACGATATTCTTGGGTATGACGTGGCCCAGTCCTGTCTTGTACAGTTGTATTTCTATTGGAGGTATGTAGACAGTTATGTATAGTTGGATAGTATGTGGCCTTATCTTCTTCTAGTTTTGGATATATAGATGTCTATAGCAGCCATGTCGGCTCGCCCACTGTATTTCGTATGTATATGTACATATGTCTTTTGGATATATTTCCCTCATGTATTTTATTCATGTTTATATCTTAGACGCATGTTTAAGGATGTTCGACATGTAGGACTCAGGCACTCGTCGCGGCCTATCGGTTTGGGTCGTGAAAAAAGTGGTATCAAAGCAATTCTGTCCTAGGGTTATCTATAGACCGTGTCTAGTAGAGTCTTGTTTATGGGTGTGTTATGCACCACAGTTATAAACAGGAGGCTACAGGACATATATGATGTTATCTCTCTTCTTATTTTAGATCGTGCGATACAAGAATTTATGTTCCTAACGATATGTTATATTTTCAGCGATGCCTCCAAAGACTATAGCCGCACGAAAGGGAAAGTCTGTGGTTGGTGAGATTACTAGTCGAGTGCCACGAGTTACCAGGGATCAAGGAGAGTCTCATAGTGAGATTCCATCTCAGACTTCACATACCCCGCCCTCTCCAGGAGAGCTCCGAGGGGCACCAGCTGCAGCACCCGCCCATGTAGATTCAACCCCTCTGCCAGATGCACCAGGTCAGGAGATGTGAGATGTTATTCAGATATTAACTTGATTAGAAGCCGCACATGCTTGACGTTAGGAAGTAGTTATTGGTCATGCAGATAGGTCCTTCAGTGCGAGGGTTCGTGACTTCATTAATTTAGACCCTCCAGTATTAGCGGGGTAGATCCAAACAAGGACCCTCAAGTATTTATTTATATAATGCAGAGGACATTGAGGGCAATGAAATCCACTACAACTGAGTCAGTTGAGCTAGCTTCCTATAGCAGGAGTTTACAGAAGCTTTTCTTTGTCATTATCTACCACCAGAGCTTAGACGGGCAAGAGTTTATAGGTTCTTGACCATTCGACAGGGTAACATGAGTGTTCGAGAATACAGTCTTCAATTTGATTCGTTGGCTAGGTATGCTCCCACTATTGTATCTAAGATGGAGGATCGGGTTCACCGGTTCGTGATGGGATTAGAGCGGCACTTTCTTAATGATTGCATGCCGGTCTCACTTCAGCCAAACATGGATATTTATTGTATTCAGGCATACACTTAGGGTGTAGAGGAGCATAAGCATAAGCAGAGGGCCGATCGTGAGCATTATAGGTCCCATAATAAGAGAGTGAGGTCTCTGGGTCCTTATGGTGAGTTTCGAGGTGGTCAAAGACCACAATACCCGAGGTATCCATCCCAGCCATCGGCTAGCACGCCCCCTCAATTTGGCGGTAAGAGATTTGATCATTCCACATATTGTCTGGTTAGAATTTCAGGGCCTCGGGTTCTCAACATAGGGGTGAGTCAAATAAGATGAGGCAACCCTTGCCACGATGTGTTCATTATCGTAAGCAGTATGTCGGGCAGTGCCGTATGGGGTTGGGTGCTTGTTATACGCATAGTTATCTGGGCCACATTATGGGGGATTGTCTGATGAGAGATGATGCAGGCATAGCTCAGGCAACGTGATCTGTAGATGGTTTGTCATCATTAGTACCGCCCCCGGGTAAGGTTCATAAGCACTAATGAGTCATGTAGGGGCAGAGGTAGAGCATCTAGCTCGAGCGGTCCTCAGAACCGCATTTATGCGTTGACAGGATTAACATGATCAAGAGTCATTGCCTGATGTTGTTACAGGTATATTATCATTCTTCTCATATGATGTATATGCAATGATTGACCCAGGTTCCACCTCATCATATGTTACTCCATTGGTTGCTAGTAAGTTTGGAATAAAACCTGAATTGGTTAAAGCTTTTGAGGTGTCTACACCCGTTGGGAACTCTGTGGTAGCTAAGTGAGTATATAGGGGTTGTATAATAGTGGTTCATAGTCTTTCTACCATAACGTACCAAATCGAGTTAGATATGGTAGAATTTGATGTTATAATGGGTATGGATTTGTTGGCTTCCTGTCATGACAACATTGATTGTGGATTAAAGATAGTCCGATTTCAATTTCTAGGGGAGCCGTTTTTGGAGCGGAAAGGTAATACGGCATCGCCGAGAGGTAGATTTATTTCCTATCTCAAGGCAAGGAAGATGATCAGAAAGGGCTGTATTATCATTTAGTTTGCGTTCAGGATGTGGAAGTAGAGTCACCAACCATTCAGTCCATCCCTGTGGTTAATGAGTTTCCCGGTGTTTTTCCCAATGAGCTTCTGGGTCTTCCGTCAAAGCGAGAATTTGAGTTTTCTATTGACCTACTACCAGATACTCATCCAATATATATTCCTCCGTATAGAATTGCCCCTGCAGAAGTAAAAGAGTCGAAGGAACAACTAAAGGACTTACTTGAGAAAAGCTTTATCAGACCTAGTACATCACCGTGGGGAGCACCTTTGTGAGTAAGAAAGATGGTTCCTTACGGATGTGTATTGATTATACACAGTTGAATAAGGTGACGATCAAAAATAAGTACCCGCTCCCGAGGATTGATGATTTATTTGATCAGTTGCCATGTGCCAAGTGTTTCTCAAATATAGACTTGATGTCCGGGTACCATCAGGTAAGGGTTAAAGAGAAATATATTTCAAAGACAGCATTCAGGACCATATACAGGCACTTTGACCTTCATGTTATGTCGTTCGGTTTGACCAATGCCCCAACAATATTCATGGATTTGATGAACTGTGTGTTCAAGCCATTTTTAGATCTCTTCGTAATTGTATTTATCGACGATATATTGGTGTATTCTCGTTTGGAAGATGAGCATTCAGATCATTTGCGTACTGTGCTCAGAGTTCTACAAAAAGGGAAGTTCTATGCAAAATTCTCTAAATGTGAATTCTAGTTGAACTCTATTGCTTTTCTTGGGAATATCATTTCAAGTAAAGGTATCCGACAACCATGCATTATTATTCCTGCATCATTTATATTGCATCTTAATATATTCTGCATTATAATATATTGGTATGCATGTATTTCATTTGTTTAGAAGGAACAAACACCACAACATAGAACCTTTTCTTAACAGCAGACCGAACTATAATGTTGTGGGGACAGCCAACCTAGTAACGGGCCCAAGATCCTAGCTCAAGCTGATAAGTGATCGAAAAACTTTAAATCATTCAAAGCATGCCGCAAAATTCAAGCTATCATGAGTGGCCAATATTCCGTCTCACCGTATCGTCGCATTACGATACTGAGGCAATTGCTGCAAGTGCCATTTCACCAAAATCCCTACTCCAGAACTACATGAGGCATGATCCTCGTTAATCCCGAGGTATGTAAGCAATTTGTAGCCATAATTTGGCTCTATACTCCTTAATCTTTCTAGATTCTTCCTCAATTCAATCTTGCAATTCAACCTTCCCATTTCTTGCAATACTTGCCTAAAATTCGGGACAACATTGGCTTTGGTTCAATTTCTTTGTCCGAAAACTCTTCCTTCATTTCCGGTCAAAGAAAGGCAGTCGTTGATGGCCTATTTTGACCCTCCCTTTTAAAACTAACTTTTTCATACTTAATAATTTACAATAAATATTTTAAATTTATTTTCAATATGAATACGTATTTTGTACGAACTAATTAAGTACTAGTCTTAAACTAATCATGTTGCATTAATATTATGTGATTACGAATGTATTTACTATATTAAGATTATTAAAATATATTTTGTACATACATTACATAGGTTTTATAATTAATTTGACAAATTTATTCCTTACTTTCTAGTGAATTAGGTTACTATGCTAATATTTTGAACTTAGTGTTATAATTCAAAATATGTGTTAGTTATAGATAACTAGTAAAGACAACTAGTCTTATATATAATAATAATAATTTTACCACATTTTATTGATATTATTAAGTTTATTTAAATTGATTTCGAAAAGGGTTACAGACTAAAAGGCTACAATTGTAATTCCTTCATTAAAAGTACAAAGTAGTTATTCCCTAAATCAATTCTAGCCTAATACCAAACCCAATTCGGAACTGACCTAGTCCAAATACCCCATCTCATTCCAGGTTGGCAATCCATGCCACTCCTTGAGAACCAATTAGATTGTTCCACGTCACCCTCCTTTATCATTCACAAAACAAACACACATCCATATGAACTGTTGATCCATCTGATCAACGGCTCGCATATAATCCCCGACTTTACTTTGAATTTTAACACATGCCCAATGACCCATCTCCACTGTTCAAACCTCATAATTTAATGGCCATTAAAATTCTTTCTTAAAAATCCTAAACGCCCGAAATTCCAGGTCAGTTGATCACTAGCTCCAACAGCCCGTATCCTATCTCCTAAGCTTAACCCCAGAGACCAACCCAATACACCAAAACCCGAAATCATTTGTCACCTGCCCATCTTCCCTTCTTACCACTTCCTATCTCTTTTCTCCCGTCTGCCTTAGCTCCATCAATCAACAGACCTTGCACAAATTAGTGTAAGGTCGTGAAATTAACCTCAAATCATATCATTTGTCTCCCATAGCCACAATTCTCGCTGAATATTTTCCACTTTCATCATCAAAATTCAAATCTCCTAAATCCAAACCTTAACCTCAAAGTTGAAACCTCAAATTGCTATTGACCTTTCAAATCTATGGCATGTATGGTTGTTAATTGTGTTCTTGTACTCCTGGTTTCGTCGTTCTTTCCATCTTAACAATTCAATTTCAAAAGCACCAATTGAAGAAGCCAGACCAAAAAGGTGAAACTTCAACTCGCCAGATTTCTTCTTTAGTCCTTTCAAATAGAAGCAGACATAATACGCTAGCTTGCTTCATCATTGATATTCGACACCCAAAGGTCAAATGCAATGACCTTTGGATATTAGGGTTCTGATCGATGGCCTCTTATGCTTCAACATTTAGCCTCTCATATCTCTCAAACTTAGGTAAAATCGACACCGATTCCCCATATGTTCTCTCTAATTTTTACCCGACTATGATCACATCATCAATTCATTATCACTCTCTGTTGTCCTTATTTGATTACCAAAACCATATGGCCTTAATTGACACTATAAAAAGGGGAATTCAATGCACAACCCAACACATATACACATACAGACACAAACACATTAAACACACGAAGACACTAAGAAATTTGGGGTTTATAGTCTTAACTTTGTAACTGTTTTCCCTCTCTTTTGCTGGGTTCTATTGTTAGTTTAAACTCGAGAGTTATGGGGTTTTTAGCAACAAAAAGAGTCTGTTTAGTGTGCTGCCCTCGAAAAAGTCAGCATCTCTCTCTCACTTTTCTCTTTTGTTCGTCTCTTTGAAGGACATAAGTATACTGCGATAGGTTCTATAGATTATAATTATGTGTCCAGCTGGTTTAAAGTTTATGCGTTATTAGTTTGACGACCTTTGTGGTCAACTTATTCTGTTATGATTCTTTAAGTGATAATCGATTAAGTCATTGATAATTGTTGATCTTTGATATGAGCTTTTTAACATTCTACATGCCTAAGTTCTCATGTTTTTATGTTCAATATGAACTTCATAGTTCTCATTGACTTGCAGTAAGCTCATCTATTTATCGCACCTCTGTAATTTTGTGAGTTTTGGAAGTTAAGTTTACTATCTTATAGTTATGCCTAAAATGAAACCTAACTAACATGACTTATATTCCATTGCTTTTTAACCTTGAGCATGAACTTAAATACTATCCTCTCCTCCTGTTAAACAATTCACGAGTTACCACTATAGTCTTTACTTTGTTTAGTTATTATCATTATTAAACCAATCTTCTTCATGTTTTCCCTTCACCGATGATTCTGTTATAATCCCCTTATTGTTCTTTGCATCCTATTTGCCTTATGGTTGAGCTCATAATTTTTTATCCTAACTAAGATACATATGAAAGTCCAATAAGTAAGAATCTATTTGATTAGATACTTTCCTTCTCTGCATATGTGCCACTAACTCTAAAGGTAATTTTTGGGTTGTCACTATGACCTTCTTATGATCATACTCAACTATTATATACATTTGTAGGAAACTATCTGATTTTCATCAAACTGTCTTCTTCTCATGAATCTTTGTTGAATATATATTCTGTTAAAGTTAAGCCATCTTATTCTCTATGGTGGAAGTCATGATCTTCTTTGGATGAAGTTAATTTGTATTTGCTGCATAATAAGTTTGTTTGTCCCATGATCAGTTGATACACTCATACATGTGCAATTGAAAGCTTGTGCAGTACATCCCTATCATTAATCTCTTTGAGCCACTATTGATTTTGTAAAGCCTGCATGTATCTGTCATTAACTTATCTTCCATGAAGACATGAATTAGACAATATGTTATAAACAAGTGAAACTTTAGAAGCTGAAGTATGACCACTTCATACCTATATATTGAACTACACTTATATTTAAAAAAAAACTTCTTTTGATATAATGTTTCCATCTCCTTTCTTTACGAACATGCTGATTTGATTATGTAACTAGTTTTGTAATGTGAAAAATTCCCTTGCTTATATGAGGTAAGTATCTCACTTAGGCTATCCGTGTAGTTGTCTAAATATCACAAGTGTCCTGCTTGACTCTATAGTTATGCACATCCTTCCTCTTTATTGTTAATCTAACATTGAACCTGACTCTCAAGCCTTATGAAGTCCTTTATAGATTTTACTTGAATATGATTGACCTGCTAGAAGCATGACCCTATAGAGGCCTTAGGTATCCCATGTTTGAATATGTGAATTGATAGTCATGTTGAGGGTTTAATCTTGTTTCTGTTCCCCTTGACAATAATGGTTGACCATGACTGTTGGTTTGAACCTGCATCGATGATTTTAAGGTGTTACATAGTGTTATTAATACCTTCTTGAATATGTTGTTCTTTAATGATGTAACAATATGACATAAGAAATCTATTTCTCATATATATGTGTTCTAAATTCAGCCTCCTTTAGGCTTACTTGATATGTGTTCCTTATTTAGTATCAAAAGTAATTTATGTTCTCTTGTGTTATTATTAAGAGGAAAGTATATATATTTTGTGGTAAGTAATACTTTAGTATTTATTTTTCATTGGAAGGGCCTTATTGGAACTTAAACCTATAAGGAAAATAGGTCGTTAGTGATTAAGGGTATTTTAGAGCGGAGTTTGACTTTAGATTGGGTTGTCCTCCCCGACACAAGCATTGCCCTGGGCCTTGAGTCCCTTGGGAACTTTGAAGTGTCGGGGATCCAAAGGGAGAATCAGCCTCGAGTGGGGTTCCGTCCTTAGCTCTTAATTCATTGACACATTAAGTTCTTTAAGGGTTTGATGTTTAATGACAATGAAAGGTTTTCAATGTGAATTATTTACTATGTAAAGCCACCAAATTAATATATAATTTCCCTTACAATATTAATCTTATTGTTTCAATTATCATTTTGTGTACTTGCCATGTACATTAGAGTATGACTTCTTGTTAGAATATGCTGGAGATTGAATATATTTCTAGTGCATCTCTTATTTTTTTGACATGTACATCAGTTTGGGCCCTGAGTTCCTCGTGAACTGAGGCCCAATTACAGCCTTATTGTATTCCGATGGGGAGTCCAAAGTCAGTCATATTCGCATCTTCTTTACCGTTGGGCCTGTTTTCATCAAGGCCCAATCAAATAGTCCAGTACACTTTCTCTTAGTTCTTTTATCATTATTTACTATTTAGTTAATTCAGTTTACTATCCCTGCTAGTTTAAATTAATGTTGGTTATATTTCTTATGTCTTTATTGTTGTTGTCACGACCCAAAATCCCTAAGGTCGTGATGGCGCCGGACGCCCATGTCAGGCAAGTCAACTCATTCATTAATTGAAACAACTTTCCGGTTTTAAAACATTTATGAAAACATTTCTTTTTCCTAAATTACCTATTAACCAAATAAAAGTCTGTTAATTAAAAACAATAGTTTAAAGATTATACTAAGAAATTATATCCCAATACATAACTCAGAACCCGCTGTCACAAGTACATGAGCAATTTCTAAGAATTCAACAATCATTACAAGCCTGTCCGAAATACAACTGGACAAGGTAATTTAAACGAAATAGATATAGTGCGAAGGAGACTCTGTCAGCTGCGGATCACCTCCGGATGATGCAGCTCGCCTAAGTTTCTGAATCCTCCACATTGCTATGAAAGTACCTGTGCAATAAAAATGCACAGCAAGTGTAGCATAAGTACGAAACAACGTGTACTCAGTAAGTCGCCCGCCTAACCTCAGAGAGGTAGTGACGAGAGGTCAAATTGGACACTTACTAGGGTCCGACAATATAATATATGATAAAATATGATGAAATACAGTAGACATGTAAGACAGTGAGCAACGAGTACATATCAAGTACAAAAATCCAGGTAACCAGTGAGAATAAACAACAATGTATACTTTCCTTTTTCCCAAATACATGTCAAGCCAATACCAATATAATAGTACCAAATAGTCATGCGCACACAAGGGTAAGACAACCAGCCGGAGTCATAAGATAGTAAACCTCTCTATGCACTGCTGAAGGATCGATCAGCCCGTCCCAAAAGTGCATCTCTGAACTTCTCTACGACTGCGGAAGGATTGATCGGCCCGTCCCAAAAGTACGCCTCTCAATATCTCTATGCACTGCCGAAGGATCGATCGTCCCGTCCCAAAAGTGCATCTCTCAATCTCTCTACGCACTGCGGAAGGATCGATCGGCCCGTCCCAAAAGTGCATCTCTCAATATCTCTACGCACTGCCGAAGGATCGATCGGCTTGTCCCAAAAGTGCATCTCTCAATATAATAGTCCTCTCTGTGCACTGCCGAGGGATCGAACGGCCGTCCCAAAAGTGCACCTCTCAATATAATACAGCTAGCCTGCTCGCGAATCATACATGCGACTCAGGTGCTCATAAGAATACATACACAAATATAGGGTCTTCCTGCTCGCAAATCACTCAAGCGCTCAGGCACCCAAAGTTACACATATCCACATAATAAATTCGTATTTTATCAAGAAAACCGTTTTTCTCAGGTAAATGGTAAATTCTTTATTTAAAGAAACATGAAATATAGGTTTTGAAATCTTTATTTTGGAAACTCATTTGTCCAGTTTAGTAGTACTCCATGATACAATCCAGTCCAGGTACACATATATTCACAGCGGAAATAATTTTCTTTTAGAAGGTTAACAATATGAACTCTAGATTTGTTTTTAAACATTCAATTACGTTTTCGGTCATATTAGCAGTTTAATATTACAGGCAGGGTTATAGGTACACACATAAAGCATGCTAGTAGGTCCTAGGCTACCCGAACATGGCATAATAGTAGCTACGCACGGACTCTCGTCACCTCGTGCGTACGTAACCCCCGAAGATAATAACATGTATTGAATTAATTCACCTAGGGGGATGATTCCCCCTCACAAAGTTAGAAAGGAGACTTACCTCACTCCGAAATTCAAACACCGGCTTCCAAACCATTCCGATGACCCCAATGGACGCACCACGCTCCGAAACTACCACATAAATGATAAAGAAATGAAAATTCATCCTAATACTCACAACAAATTCAGATTATATACTTTCCCAACCCCACTCGGAGAAATGACCAAAATGCCTTCGGGCCCACGTGCCCGGAAATCCGAAATTCACGAAGATACCTTCTACCCATAGCCTTACTAACTCAATTATATAATTTACTCAAATATTCATGCTCAATTCGTGGTTAAAAATCCAAATTTTCCATATACAAGGTTTCTTCAAAGCTTCCCAATTTTCCTACCACTTTCCGGCTAAAAAATCCATGCAAGATCTTGTATTTAACCTTAGAAACAAGTAGGACCACGTTCGCATAGAAGAATCCAATCAGGCCCCTAACTTAACTCTACGCGAATACGTCTTCAAGCTCGCGAACACGAAGCACAGCTACCCCAAGGCCTTCACGAACGCACCCTCTGACCTGCGAACGCATAGGCCAAAGGCCTGGGGTACTCAAAAGGCTCACAACTCTACGCGAACGCACACACACCCTCGCATTCGCAATGGCCACCCTGCATAACACTCTTTGTTCGCACCCCCTCGCCCGTGAATGCATTGAGCAACTAGCCCCCCTTCAACCAAACACTCTATGCAAAGGCGAGCCCTCTTCCGCGAACGCATAGACTAAAACTCTTCTACAGAAACACCAGCAAACCAGCCAAGTTCCGAAACCAAAAATCGATCACTTAACCACCCGAAACTCACCCGAGGCCCTCGAGACCTCAACCAAACATACCAACATATTCCATATCCTCATTCAAACTTAGTCGAGTCTTCAAAATACCACAAACAACGCAAAAACACAAAAAATACATCAATTCAAGCATATGAACTTTGAAATTTCTAAATTTCGCCAATGATGCCGAAATCAGCCAAAACACATCCGATGACCTGAAAATTTTCACACATATCCAAAATGACATCATATGAATTCGCTTGCTCGTGCGCTCAAAATACCAAAATAACATCCGAAATCATGAATCAGAGAACAAAACATACGAAAATTATTACACCCCATGTTTTCGTACGTGAAAGTTCGCCATAAGTTAATTGATGGAAGCTCAAAAATGAGATGTTACATCCCGCATTTACATACGTTAATGTTTCATCGTAAGTTAATTGACGTAAGATCGGGAATGAGATTATTTGGGGGTTTAACGACCCGGCCGGTCGTTCCGTGAGATTTACCCCATTTTCCCTATTTCTTCATTTGTTATGTATCGCTATCTTGTTTTTGATGTGTCGGATCAATTGGTTTGGGTCCGGAGTAGTTATGGTGAGAGGTTAGGCATTTAGCCTTTTAAAGTAGCCTATTAGTTGAGAAAGTCAACTGAGAGTTGACTTACTGATAAACGACCTCAGAATGCGGATTTTATGGCTTGAATAGCTTTGTTAGGTGATTTGGGACTTAGGAGTGTGTTCAGAATATTTTTTGTGATGTCCGATGTAGAATTAGGCTTGAATTGGCGAAAGTTAATTTTTGGTGATTTTCGGTCGGCAGTGGAAAATAGGCTATCGAGGTCGAAATGGAATTTTAGAAGTTGGAATAGTTTCGTAATGTCATTTTGGTTATGTCTGCAAAATTTCATGTTAATCAGAGGTGTTTTGGTTAGTTTCGACGTAGTTGGCGAAATTTGGAAGTTTCAAAGTTCTTAGGCTTGAATTTGATGTAACTTTGGTGTTCTCGTGTTGTTTTTGGTTTTTTGGAGGCTCGACTAAGTTTGAATAATGTTATGGGATATGTTGGTATGTTTGGTTGAGGCTCCGAGGGCCTCGGGTGTGTTTCGGATGGTTAATGGACCAACTTTTGGCTTGAATCTGGGTACATTGCTGCTGGTGTAAGGGTCTGGTTTCCTTCTACGCGATCGCGTGAGGATGTTTGCGATCACGTAGGGTTAATTGGTGAGGAAGTATTTTTGTTAATCACGATCGCGTGGAATGGGTTGCGATCGCGTGAGTATGAGTGTTTGGTCAGTGCGATCGCGTGGTCTTGTTTGCGATCGCGTAGAGTTAAAGGGGCGCGTGGGTGAGTTGAGCTTTGTTCTTCGCGATCGCGTGGAATGGTTTGCGATCACGTGGGTTTAAGTATCGATGAATCATGATTGCATGAGGTTTTCTGCGATCATGTAAAGTAAATTGATGGGTCAGCAAGTTTGTTCTTCGCGATCACGTGCCAAAGTTTGCGATCGTAGTGAAGGAATTATTTTAGCTGTGCAGAATAGTATAAAAGGACCCCCTCTGCGAAATATATTATTTTTTCATCAAATTGCATGCGGGATGAGTCCATTGAAGGGAGTTTTGAGAGGGGATTTTGAGGTTCTTCAACAAAGGTGAGTTCTTTAATTTGTTAACCCCGTTCCTATGCTATTTATTGAGATTAGGCTTGAAATATAAGGATTTGGGTAGGAAAAAGTTGGAAAAATGGGAGAAAGGAATTGGGGTTTCTTTTGAGGTTTTGGAATGACAATTGTGGTCCCATTTTAGTTTTATTGGTATGTATAGAATCGTGGGAGGACGAGGGTTATAATGATGTAAAAATTTTCGGATTCCGAGACGTGGGCCCGGGTCTCGAGTCTCGGGTTTGGCCGAATTTCGAGATTTTTGTTTAATTTGATGATTTTCGATTGGGTTGTGTTCCATGAGTATATATTGATGATATTAACTAGTTTTGGCTAGATTCGGAGAAATCGGGAGCAAATTTGAGGGGCAAAGGCATAGCGGACTAGTGTCGCGGCCCGGTAGAGTTAAGTAATGGTCTTAAATCTTGTTCTGAGGGTATGAAACCCCGGACTGCATTATTTTCTCACTAAATTTGGAATGGAGCACATGTCAGATGACGAATATGTGGCGCGTACTAATTTTTGGATTGGACTAGGTCCTCTCCACGGTGACTAATGAGTCGCATATTTACTCAAAATCTTATGTTAAATTATGTTCAAAAGATTTGTGAATTATTTGGGCTGTAAGACGTGTTTGGGGCCTCGTGCCGATTTGTTTAGACCCTTTAAGGGTGTTTTACTGTTGTTTTCCTCATTACCTGTTGATGGTTTTACTCGGCATAATTGTGCATACTGTTTTATTTGAAACTCAGCCTGATTTACACTACATGAGCATTAAAATGGTATTTTCGGGTCGAGCACCCCGTTCTATTAGTTCGCCCGAGGGGCTTTTCGAGTGGTTCCGCCGAGTGTGGCTGAGGGCCAATAGTTATGGTGAGGTGATAAGTGATATTAGCTCTTGGGCTAAAGGAGCCCCTCCGGAGTCTGTACACACCCCCAGTGAGCGCACCGAGTGCGAGTGGTTGAGTGATTTGGAGGCATGAGTGGCTGTGAGGTGCTATGAGATTGTGAGGTGCTGAGGGATTGTGAGGCATGCCCGAGGGGCTGATTATGAAATATGTTTTTGCCCGAGGGGCTACTTATGATTTTACTACATTCATTGCATACCAAACCCTTGTTTTAAAGTTGTTAAAAATGTGCATTGTTTTAAGGACCTTTGTGAAGATTGATTTCTAAGGCATGGCAATTTCATATATCCATGTATACTATTGGAAAGTAAGGTTGTGTATATCGTTACATTGATATTTATGTGATTCCTTGCTACTTAGACTTTATTTATTTCCATTACTACTGAGTTGGCATACTCACATTACTCCCTGCACCTGAGTGTGCAGATTCAGGAGCAGATATCGAGCATTAGCTTTTATATATATCGCAGCGGAGCCGGATCATGGGGATATAAAGGTAGTTGTTCAGCGTTTGCAGCATCTATGCTTTTCCTTCCTGTTGTATTTAGCTTTGATTCCGAGTTTTGTATCATAATACTTTATTTTGGCTTATTTCACTAGATGCTCATGACATGTTGGCTCCGGGTTTTGGGGATGGTAGTACCGTATATAAAATTTGCCTATTATATTAAGAACTTTCTGTATATTGTTATGAATTTCTTGAAACTTAAATGGGATTCTCAAAAGGAAATGCGAACATGCGGTAGTCGGCTAGCCTAGTTCCACGATAGGCGCCATCACGGCCGGTTAGGGTTTTGGGTCGTGTTAGGGGGTTATAAGTATTATGCTATTTCAAACAAGTGACAAGTAAATTCGTGAAAGTGAGAGAGTATGCAAATCGAAGAAAATGAGTTTCATAGAAGTTTGACATTTTGAGATAAAATACGGTCCAAGCTACAATACCCCATATTTATGGACTAGTACCACAGAAGGTACACCATAACCATGATAGCAAAATGTATAAAGTGTGTTAAAAGTGAGTAGTATTATAAGTAATTTGAGATAATTCTTTATTATGTGGATAATTGGGTGCTTATTGGTCAGTGAGAGATTAATAGGTTAATCAAGAGATTAGTGGTTAATCAATGATAATCTTGGATAAGTTAAGGATCCTCCAACGTGGCATCCCATGAAAGCAAAATAAATGACTCTTGAATCATATAGCAACATGGCACATTTAGAAGACTAAGTGGCTAAGTCATCAAATTAGTGGGGCCCACACCCCCTAATAAAAAAGGGTTTCTATAATACACAAAATAGAGATGCTTACATTCCATCTCCCATTAATGATCTTCATCAAGAGAATTTCATCCAAGAACCTATATGATAGTAACTTAGTTACTTCAACAAGAATTTATACGAGACTTCTTAGCATAATAGCCACGGGATTTTGCGATTCTAAGGGATTACATTGAAATATTTCTCAAGAATATCATACATATTTCCCCCTACTTCGATCCGTCGTTATATGTTGTCACAATTGACGTGTGTTGGAAGGATTTTCAAGATAATTGGCTCAGATATGTTAAGGCTATCGCTTCTTTCTTTTTGGCATGATCCAAATATGCAATTTCCATAAATGACTCTATTCATAGAAATGCTAGGGATGCTTATGTTCTTGATTCTCCATGTGTCTTATTGTTCTATATTCTATTCATGGGTATCAGAAAATACGTAAGTTGGTAAAGTTTATTTCATAATATTAGTTAGAGACATAATGGTCTTATGACCTTCCGAAAGATTTTATTGATGTACTTCTCATGCACTGCATTCATTTATACATGTACATTGATCCAAGAACAGATGGCGTTATATAAGTGTATATATGTATATGGGATATGGGAAAAGGTTACGACGTTATATATGCACCACCACCCGATCAACTGGTATACGTTAACGATTTGCCCACAGTGGCCGAGATGATATGATAGGATGCCCTTAAAGGCTTTATTATGTAATGTACTCATATAGCTATGCATGTCATGACGTTTATACGCATATGCATGACATTATAAATATGAAATGATTCACAGAGCTATTCAGACTTTCATATCGAGTCTTGTAACGACACGACAAGTCATTTTGAGAATTTAAGCTTTGTTCGGTTGTGTAAGGTCTTGAAAAGCTTCATATTATGTGTATCAACTTGTCTGCGTGGTTGAATTCAGTTACCGGCTGATTCGAAGTCGAATTGGAAGAAAGATTCTAGTTTTGGAAGCTTAAGTGGTGAGAATTTGATTGGAATTTGACTTTTGTGTAAACGGATTCAGAATGGGTTTTGGAGGATCTCAATAGCTCCTTGTGGTGATTTTTAACTTAGGCGTGCATCCAGATTTGGATTAGAAGGTCCGTAGGATAATTTGAGGCATTTCGGCGGAAGTTGGAAAAGTTGAAGTTTTAAGGATGGAGGGGTTTGAACCATAGTTGACCTTGGTAATATCGGGGTCAGAATGCGATTTCAAGCATTTGAGTAATTCCGTTATGTTATTTGGGACTTTTTTTCAAAGTTTGACGTTATTCCGGGTAGGCTTGATTGGTTTCGGCACGAGTTTTTGAAGTTATAAGAATTGGAAGTTCATATATTCGATTCATGATGCGATTTGTAGTTTCGACGATGTTTGATTAGATTTGAAACCTTGAGCGGGTCCGTGTTAGGTTATAGAACTTTTTTATTTTTTAAGACGGGGTCTCGAGGGCCAAGGGTGTGTTTCTGATGAGTTTCAGAGGTTTTTCTTAGTCATGGTCAGGTCTGGTTCCGGTGTCTCGCACCTGCGACAATTTGGAGCACAGGTGCGGCTCCTCTTCTACGTGACCCTGGTCGCTGCTACGATCTTTGAGGTCTGGGATCTAGCCCTCTTCTGCGGATCCTGGCACGCAAGTGCGAAGGTTGCTTTTGTGGTTCTGCGAACGAGTCCGCTTCTGCGGTCCTGTCATTCGCTTCTGCGCGCCGCAGGTGCGGCTATGACGTCTACAGATGCAGACCTAGGCCTGGTAAGTTAACTTCGTAGATGCGAACATTTTTCGAAAATGCGATTGCGCATATGCGCTTAATTTCCAGCAGATGTAGAGATGCTAGGCGGAATCATATAAGTCGAGGGTTTGGTCATTTCTTCATATTTTGAGTTTTTAACTTCGGATTTGGGATCTTCTTTTGGGGTTTTTCAATAAAATTGATTGGGTGAGTGTTCTTCACCTATAATCTAACATATTCCATGATTTTATCTTCATTTTCGTCATTTAATTTGTTTTTTGAGTTGAGGAAAATGTTCATTTTTGAAAAAAAATTTCAAAACAAAAAATCACGATTTGAGGGACGAAATGGTATCATAATTTGATAATTTTAGTATGGGTGAACTCGTAATGGAATGGGTGTTCGGGTTTTTCAAAATTTTTCAAATTCTAGTGTGCGGGCATGGGGGTCGAGTTTTGGGTTGATTTTTAGATTCTTATAAAGATTGAGAGTTTATGATCCAAAGTAGTTTTTTATAAGTTTTATTTGATCTTTGATTTCGTTAGATTTGAGCCGTCCGGAGGTCGTTTCACCCGAGAAGTTCATTTTAGAGTATCGGTTTGTCTTCTTTGAGGTAAGTATCTTGCCTAACCTTGTGTGGGGGATTCCCCTTAGGATTTGAGTCTTCTATGTTGATTGTAGTCCGTGTACGCGAGGTGACGAGTGCGTGCTCGGACTTATTTATGGAAAGTTTTCCTTTTAGGGTTCTTAGGTCCTTATATTCACTGTGTATGAAGTTAGTCTTGATACGTTTGAGTTCCTATGTTCTAGTTTCACCTCTACAGGCTTTAATTAGAGTTAATTGCTTTAGGATTCACTTTTATTGTCTATTTGACTCTTATTTGACTAAACTGAAGATTTTACCTCTTCTATCGTCATGTTATCTTTTTATAACTGCTTATCTTAAATTGAAATTATTATTATCTCATCCTATAATTGTTTAGTCTTAATTGGAGTTATGATTATCCTCTGCTGCTTATCCTTAATTGAATTGTTGAATATCCTTCGTAATTGCTCAACCTCAAAAGGATTTTAGATAACTTATATCATAGTTGACTTTCCTTTATGTGGAACTATTTGACTCATGTTGGCTTCCTTATTCCTGACTTAAATATTGTGGAATCATTGCTACATCTTAGCTTTCCCTTGTTAAGCTATTTCTCTTTACGCCTAGAATTCTTTACTGTGGTTATTCCTTGTGAATGAGTTCTACTGTTTCTTTGTGATTTAAAGTTCTTGAGTTGATTTGTTCGCCGTACATTGTATTATTGTCATTGTTGTTGTTGTACTTGTTGTGGTGATGTACGAGGTTTCTGTTGTGCTATAACTGTTATCTGTGTTGGTTGCACTGCATGTTTACTTTGAGACTACGAAACATTATTGCGGGACATCCCCCCTGTTATGCATATTTACTTTGGGACTACGGAACGGTATTCCTAGAGATCCCTCTGTTCTGCATATTTACTTTGGGACTACGAAGCAGTATTCTTGGAGATCCCCTTGCTCTACATATTTACTTTGGGACTACAGAACGGTATTCCAGGAGATCCCTCTATTCTGCATATTTACTTTGGGACTATAGAACGGTATTCTCGGAGATCCCCATGTTCTGCATTTTTACTTTTGGACTAAGAACCGGTATTCCGCGAGATCTACCTGTCCTGCATATTTACTTTGGGACTATGGAATGGTATTCCGGGAGATCCCTCTATTTTGCAAACATTCTATGTGATGTCGGTTCTTTTCCTTATGCTTACTAGCTGGTATGAACTATGTTAGGACAATAGCACAACCATACACGTGTCTAAGCACCCTTAACCGATAAGAGGTTTTCTTGATATCGTTGAGTGTATATGAACACCCTTGTTTACTCTCCTTCTATGTGAGAATGGCTTTACTCGGCACGTGAGTTGTCGGCACGATTATGAGGTGTGATGAAGGCACATGATGCGAAGTGTTAGGGTTCAGGTATTGATACCCGTGAGTTGTAATTTATTCGAGTTTTGGTAATTAGTGAAATTGTTGACAAAACAATCTGATATGAGAGTTGTCGTACTTGCTGCGTTATTATTTTTCCCAGTTGTATATGTGATTTTTGGTTTAAATTGTTTTTCCACTCACCATTCTTTGTTATTATTATGGTATTCCGCTGGTACTTTTTGTTTTTCCTTTCTTATTGTAATTACTGTATTGTTATTCATATTGTGTAGTTCCATGTAGAAATCATGCACTATTGTTCCTATACTTATGCTTGTTCAGTTTACTAGACTAGTGGATATCTTGACTAGTACTCGTCACTACTTCACCGACGTCAGTCTTGATACTTACTACACCGCCGTGGTGTGCTCATACTTCAGGTTTGCACATTTTTGTGAAATCCAGGTATCGATCATTAGTAGCTGTGCGAATTCTTGCTGAGGATACTCAAGGTAAACCTTATTGTCGTGTTCGCAGGCTTCGAAGTCACCTTCCTATTTTGTATTCACATTGTTTTTACTTATTTTGAAACAGTTGTATTTAGAAGTTGTAGTAAACTCTGTAGATCTTATGACTTGTACTACCGGTTTTGGAAAATTATAAATTCTGTAAAGAGTTTTATATTGAGACGGCTATATTTTCTTTATTATTGTTGTTATTCAGCAAATGTTAGGCTTACCTAGTCCCTAAGACTAGGTGCTATCACGATACTCAACAGAGGGGAAATTGGGTCATGACAAGTTGGTATCAGAACTCTAGGTTCATAGGTGCTACGACTCATAAACGAGTTTAGTAGAATCTTGTGGATCGGTACGGAGACGTCTGTCCGTATCTTCGAGAGGCAAAGAAACTATTAAGACGATTTCACTTCCGTCATTCCTATCGTGCGAGTTCATTGATCTCGAAGTTTTAACTTTTATCATTCCATTCTCTCACAAATGGTGAGGACACAAGCAATAATTCATGATGATGTTACCCCCCGAGTGGATGTCGCTAGGGGCAGAGGAAGAGGCTGACAAGGAGTACGTGTCGCAGCTAGAGCACCTACTAGACCAGCCGTTGAGGAACCACCAGTAGTTCCAATTGGGGGGCAGGTACCGGAGGCGCCTGCTGTTAACCTCGGACTTTAGGAGACCCTGGCACATCTCCTGAGCATGTTTGGTACATTGGCTCACGCAGGGTTGATTCCGGTTGCACCAGCTACTTCACAAACTGGGGGAGGGACCCAGACTCCCACCGCCCACACTCTAGAGCAGCGACTTCATAATTTTTAGGTTGAAGGTGTCATGGCGACTTAGCCTGTGGTCCTAGTTTAGCCCATGGTCAGGGCAACAACATCTGAGGAAGAGCAGCTTAGACTTGCAAGGTTCAAGAAGTACGACTCTCCTGCATTCAGTGGTTTGGCTTCAGAGAGTACACATGGTTTTCTAGAGGAGTGCCATCGCATTCTCCGCCCTATAGGTATTGTTGAGACGAGTGGGGTTGCTTTTACTACATCTCAACTTAAGGGAGCGGCTTATCAGTAGTGGTGGACGTATGAGTTGGGTAGCAAAGCCGATGCAACTCCATTTCATGAGTTCAGTTTTCAGAGATGTTCCTGAGAGAGTTTGTACCTTAGTCTCTTCGGGATGCATGGCGCGCAGATCTTGAGCAGCTGTGCCGGGGCACTATGTCAGTATTAGAGTATGCCATCAGATTCACTGATTTGGCGAGACATGCAGCTGCCTTGGTCGCTACAGTTAGAGAGCGAGTCTGTAGATTCATCGAGGGGCTCAGGCTATTCGGTTTAGCATGGCTCAGAAGTTGGAGTCAGATGTTTTGTTTTAGTAGCTAGTAAGGATCGCTTTTCGGTTAGAGGGCATGTGGGACCGGGAGCGATAGGATAGACGAAATCAGGAGGAAGAGTAAAGGGAGGCGAGGAGTTCTCGTAGACCGGAGAGATATGTTGGTCCTTTTTTTGGAGGCAGGTATGACATGGTAGAGGTATTGTGGGTCAGCCAGTTCAGTTTGCACTTCCAGCTTCACACGGTGTTTCAGGTGCTCATGGGTCTCAGAGTACTCGTACTGCATAGTTTCCACGACCACGTCAGTAGAGAGGTTGCTTTGAGTTTTGAGATATCAGCTACGTGGTGAGAGATTGTCCCAGAATTCGGGCAAGTGTGTTACAACGGGGTATTAGGCGCCTAAGAGGGGAGGCCCGACCCGTTGATGTGTTTCATATAGTAGGTTGTAGGCCGTTATGCCAGATCTTATCATACATGTATGTTTTGATTTGTTATAGAGTGTACCATTCGTATTTCATTTCGATTTCTACTTATAGGGGAAAGTTCCCTATTTGTTGCTCCACTTATGGGTGTGTTTCATGATTTGGCACTCTGTTTATGTGTTTGCCCATTTTGGGAGATTTTAGGAGTGGTAGTCGTGACTATCTTTGTTTTTATTCATTATTGAGAGGTACGAGACTAGTAGTGAATTCATGTTGTCCTTTATTGTAGGCTTGATGTGATTTCTTGAGTATTTTGGTTACGAGTTGTGATTTTATACTCTACAGGGTTGAGAGTTCAGTGAGTGTTGTGATTTTATTGGCACAACTGAGTTAGTTGAATATCTTAATTAGTATGATATATATTCGATATGTGATTTAGAGTTGAGGGCGAGACCCTCGTGATTTCATGTGATTTGATGTGTTCGAACTAGGCTGAGTATTGCGATAGAAGTTATATCAGGATGGCATCCTTGAGATTTGTTCATATGCTTTAATTATTTCCTTGTTATATTGTTTTGTAGGTTAGTATTGATAGAGAGTTGTTCCTGTCGGGCTTGTTTGATAGTTCCCTTATGTGTTTCACTTGTCATATTTAGTAATTTTTGTTCTGTGATTCTTGAGTTTTAGCTTGCGGGGTGTGTGACCGGTGGTGTTAGCTGTGGCTTGGTTATTCCGGTGTATAATTAGGAGATCTTCGTGTTTCTTGCATCATTGTTAGTGTTATGGAGGTTTGAAATAGAGTTCTATCGGATATGAGGTTAATTGTCGGTGACGAGTTGATTTCGGGCAGTTATTGTGATCAGAAGTGTTATTATGGGCCTATGTGTGGTGTGTTATGTTGTGTGGTCATACCTTTTGGGTGTAGGCATGAGTTGATGAAACTGGTTGAGACTTATACCGGATACAAATTAAGAATCGGGTCTTTTGGAAATGAAAAGAAGGTGAGAATTTAGGGTATGAGCCTTATCGGTGTTGGTAGAAAGGATAAATTGCAGTTGAGATAGTGTCGTTAGGCTTATGTAGATTTGGGTGACGTGGGATCACTTGCGGGTGTATTTTGGAAGTGTGCATTCAATGATATGAGGACTTCGAGGCAAATCTTGGCACATTCGAGGACGAACGTTTGTCTAAGAGGAGGAGGATGTAATGACCCGACCGGTCATTTTGACAATTTAAGCTCCGTTCGACGACGTAAGGTCTTGAACATCTTCATATTATGTGTACCCAATGATTCGTAGTCGAATTTAAAGAAGGATTCTAGTTTTGGAAGCTTAAGCGATGATAATTTTACTGGAATTTGACTTTTGTGTAAACCGCTCCAGAATGGGTTTTGGATGATCTCAAAAGCTTTGTATGGTAATTTTCAACTTAGGCATGCATCCGGATTTTGATTTGGAGGTCCGTAGGGTAATTTGAGGTATTTCGGCAGAAGTTAGAAAAGTTGAAGTTTTGAGGATGGAGGGATTTGACCCATAGTTGACCTTGGTGATATTAGGATCGGAATACAATTCCTAGAGTTAAAGTTGTTCCGTTATGTTATTTGGGACTTGTGTGCAAAATTTGACGTTATTCCAGGTAAGTTTGATTGGTTTCCGCACGAGTTTTCTAAGTTAGAAGAATTGGACGTTCAGAAGTTCGATTCATGATGCGATTCGTAATGTTGTTGATGATTGCTGTGATTTGAGACCTCGAGCGGGTCCGTGTTAGGTTATAGAACTTGTTTGTGTGTTTAGATGGGGTTTTGAGGGCTTCAGGTGTGTTTCAGACGAGTTTCAGAGGTTTTTCATTGTCTTGGTCAGGTCTGGTTCTGGTGTCTCGCACCTGCGACACTTTGGAGTGCAGGTGAGGCTCTGCTTCTTTGTGAGCCTAGTCACTGCTGCGATCTTTGAGGTCTTGGAGCTAGCCCGCTTACCAAAACCTCGCGTGTGATGTTGATTTTTCATCTCACTGTGTTGGCATGCACAGCCTAGACCACCCTACGCGGTCGCATACCAACACACGTGATTGCTTAGAAAAAATCTCCATCCCACACACGCACCTCAGAACCTCTATGTGATCGCACCAAAGTCCACGCAATCGCACTGCTTCACCTGCCCAACCTATGCGATCACAATCCTAACCACGTGATCGCATAGAACAAAATGCCTGCCCCACTCTTTTACTCTATGTGATCGCGGAAGAATTCATGTGATCGCAGTGAAGAAATCACTGCTGCTAAAACACCAAAAAACAACAGACTCCTTAAGGCCAAAAAGTGCCCATTTGAGCATCCGAAATACACCCGAGGCCCCCGGGATCTCAACCAATCCTACCAACACTCCCCATAACATCATTCAAACTTAGTCGAGCCTTTGAAACACCAAAAAAAAAAACACGAAAAAACCAACATTATATCAAATTGAAGCCTATGAACCTTGAAACTTCTAAATTTCGCCAATGAGGCCGAAACTAACCAAAACACATCCGATTGAACTGAAATTTTGCACACATATCCAAAATGACATTACGAACATCAAAAATTCATTCTGAACATACTTCTAAGTCCCAAATCACCTAACGAAGCTATCCAAACCATAAAATCGGCATTCTGAGATCGGTTACCAATAAGTTAACTCCCAGTTGACTTTTTCAACCATTAAGCTAATTTAAGAGACTAAGTGTCCCAGATATCACCATGACCACTCCGAAACCGAACCAACCGACCCAACACAACATAAATAGGTTAATAAATATATGATAAAGCAGAAATGGGGGAATCGGGGCTAATCTCACAGAACGACCGGCCGGGTCGTTAGATGAAGGAAAAGACGATAGGATCCAGGCCTTGAGACAACAAAAGAATATACGCCATAAATTTATATCTTAACTTCTAGAAATAAATTAGTGAGTACAACGCGACTACCAAAAGAGAGAGTTAAACCCACAGTAATAAAAATTATTATGGGCTGGTGAGCAAGATAAACTAAACATGAATTAAGGAATGAGTGATTTGATAATAGTCAGCATAATGAGAATTTCATATTGCGTTCCGGCAATAATAGAATGAACAACAGAATAAAATTCATGATAAATTCTGAGAATGGTCATTCAGGAAGACGCTTCCTTAAAGCAAGCAATGTGAGCAAACTTAAGGGACTTCTTGCTCCAGTTACACTAAGTGTCACCATCGCGAGTAAGAAATTTTATTATCTTTGCTGTAAAAGGATTACCGCGAAGTGAGTAAGGGTTATCGATGATGTGAAAGGACCCCAAAGAAGAATAGGTAAAACATCTATAGGTAGGTTGTCGTAGCTCCAACTCTTGGTACTCCCCTAAAAGGGGGAATATGTAGTGATGTGACGTTAAGTCAGAAATAAGTGGTTCTAGTAATTATGGAATGGTAAAAGAAGAATGCGATAAAAAATTCAAAAGGGATGAGATTGCACTTATTCAAAGCATACAGATATGCTACGATTCCAAAACATTATGCAAACACGACGTCAAGGAAAGGAAGTAAGGGTCCCTGCCCCAGATGTTATTGATAGACAAGGAGCCAGTGCAAGACATAAGTTAAGACAAAGGAAATAACCCAAGACAGATTACCCGGAATATTGATATGAGAATGGGGCTAACGAGTAGTTAGTTCAGGAAGAGTATAGTTATGGCTAAACAGGAGGATACATACGATTCAATAGATCGTGCAAGATAAACATAGTAAAACCAAAAATAGTGAATTCAGCCTCGGAGTAATGTCATTGTAATACTGGAGAAATATTCAAGTAGGAGTTGGGGTAGTTAAAGGTACCGTATGAGTATTACGGGAATAAAAGAGAGCTCCACTGCGAAGACAGTCAAAATACCATTTCAGAAGCAACCCAACAAGGGTGTGGAACTAAGTAACTATGTATAATTATAGGCAAGGAAGGACACCAAAAGGTCCGTCGAATATACAATGTAATAAGGTCATAACTTTACAAGAGTCAGCGGATCATCCCTAAATACGACAATGAAAGACTAGTTGAGGAAGTAAGGAAGAAGGCTTCAACCTAAGCTCAGTAACCTAAGGAGGAAATGGTCTTATAACAACTGTCTCATAACAACACTGAATGCACTCCATAAGAAAATGGCACCTACCATGGCTAATGAATGGAAAGTAAAATTAAAAGTGATATTCAAGATCATATGAGTTGTATGGAATTTCAATGTGTGTGGGAACTAATGTAAGCTAAGTATGCACTCAGCAAGGGGGTTGAAAGACCAGAAAAAGTAACTGCTTACATTTAAAAAAAAATGAGAAAGAACGAAGAGAATTATTTCATATATGAGCCAGAGTACGTTATGAATGCACTTAATAGTTCAGAGTTTTATACATGAAACATATATGTTTACAATCATACAAACATAGAAGACTCTAGTATAAGTGAAAAGAAAGAATTTAGCCCAGGGCATAGACAAAGGATTAAGTTGTTAGAAGATTGTATCATGGATATTCCATAATGCCCATGAAAGGCTAAAGTGATAACTAATACCGGGAGCCGAAGATCAGAAGATAGCTTAAGCCTACATAAAGGTTGATCAGAAGGAAGATGAAACTAAAGAGTTACATCAACCAAGTAAATCAGGAGTCTGATTATTGGAACCCTAAATTTATAGAAATCATGATTGAGAAAATTGCAGGATCACCCTCAGTATCAGAGGTACAAGAGAAATAGTACAGTATCCATATTCTATAATGACTTTACGATAAAGCAGTTAGAAGAGCACCAGCCTCATAAGAAGTCAGTTTCAATCTCTCACTGAATCATGTAAAGAGGTGCAAGTGTTATAATAGAAGTTCAAGTTGTTGATGTGAATTATACCTATGTTGAAGGGAGGTCATGAAAGAGATAAAATATGTGATGCGAGACTTTAAGGTAAGTAAGGTAAAGGTGAGCAACGTACACGATACTCAAATGCAGAAGGTTGTATATAGTCCATACTTCGGATAGAAGGCTAGAAGCACGTGGATTCAATATCCAGGAATGATAGCAGCGTCTTCAGTGGCATACCTTCCAGCCTATGGTTTCTAGGTACCGACAGATCTATCCAAGAGAGTAAAAAAGAGTTAAAAGACAACGTGATATCTCGCTTGATGTTCCAGAATAACATAAGGAAATATATGGTGCAAGCAAGTTGAAGGAAGGTTGCGAATAGTATAAATAAATATGTATTGGTCGCAAGCTATATTACTGTAAAGTGACAAGGTTTTATGATAGGTGTAAGGATTAGAAAGGGCGAGTGGGAAGGTGACGATAATGGACAAGTCCTCGGGATTAAGCCCATGAAAACAAGAGAGCTAATGGTTTCTCTAAGTTATAGAATGTTCAGTATAGCCTGAATGAACTCAAAGAAACCTAAGACTAATAGCATCTCGAAGAAATGGAATGTTGCCCTGGTAGTGGAATGAGGGTGTGGTTGTGATGGATAAAGGATGACGTTTGGGCTTTCGACTGAGTAATGACTTGAAGAGGATTTCATGAATTGTATGGGATTAAAGTACCCATGTAAGGTGAGTCACATTGGGATGTTGTAAAATACGATTATGGAAGTATAGTATCGCCTCTAGGTGGACCAAACTAATTACTCCAGATGTCCCCGATGAGACATGAGCCCTAGCGGCATTGTTACATAAGAGATCAAGTTATTGGTGGTAGATGATAGATCAACAATAATGTGAATCAACAATGAATGGACAAAAGTCACATAATATGAGGTGAGATTAGGTCGTCATTCTTAAGATGAATATTAATGAGAAATTGTTAAAGGACATAGATTTATACATATGGGTTAAGCAACGAACGTAACTTGGAGTTTGGTAGCAGACCTTAGTAACGATAAATCGAGGTAAGAGTTATGGTAAATTAAGACCTACCTAGGTGAAGTAAAGTCATACGGATGGATAAACAGATCTATGAAATAAGCTATAGAAATATTTTAAAGTTGAACAATGTACTGAGCGAAAAACTTCAGTATATCCATAGAAGCCCAGAGGGACATTTTATTGAGCTCTGTATATGTTCCCAAAGTGAGGCCTGGAGATTTTCTAAAAGGCGAAGGAAAGAGGAGAAAATAATCGCATAGGCACACATACAAGGACAAAGATGTACATACTGCATGATAGAAGGTAGAAATAGCTACGAGATTAAATGAATTCCGACCACAAGTTATGGTGTGAGAAAGAGGCCTAAAGGGGGGAATGCCATGGCCTTTGGATTTAATCACATAATAGTTGACTAGATGAAAAGGAGAGTACTAAAGTACTAGCAAGAGACATAAGTTATGAAAATGATAGGTGCATCATTCATCATTCAAGGAAGAATGTTCCAAGGGGGGGGGGGGGGGGGGGGGAATGATGTTACACCCCATATTTTCGTACGTGAAAGTACTCCATAAGTAAATTGATTGAAGCCCGGAAATGAGAGGTTACATCCCGCATTTTCATATGTTAACATTTCGTCGTAAGTTAATCGACATAACTTCGGGAATGAGATTATTTAGTGATTATAAGCATTACGCCATTTCAAACAAGTGATGAGTAAATTCACGAAGGTGAGAGGGCAAGCAAAACAAAGAAAATAAATTTCGTCGAAGTTTTTCAATTTAGGATAAAATACGCCCCGAGCTAAAATACCCGGTATTTATGGACTAGTGTCATACAAGGTACCACATGACCATGATAGCCAAGTATATGAGGTATGTTAAAAGTGAGTGTTAATTTAAGTAATTTGGGATAATTCTTAATTTTTTGGATAGTTGGTTAATTATTGATTCGAGTGGGAAGTTAACAAATTAATTAAAAGTTTGAGGATAATTATTTTTGATAATGTATTAGGGGGCCAGTCACGGGAGATTATGCAATATGGAAGAAAAATAGGTCTTGAATTATGGCTCATAAATCACATAATAAGGTGGAAAAAATTGGAAGTTGTGTGGTGGCCAAGTCTTACAAAATGGGGCCACACCACCAAAGACTTAAGATCTCTTTGATTTACAAAAATGAGAGATGTTTATACCTACTAAGCATACTAATGGATGAATCTCCCAAACCTAACAATTTAAGATATCCTTATTTCATTAAGGAAATACATAGGCTTGCCGTTTTCTAACAAATTTATTCTCACCAATCTCATGTCAAGCCTTATAACGCTACGTAAACAGGATTTACTGATTCTAAGGGAGTACAATGCAATCCTTCTCAAGAATATCGTATATATTTTCCCCTACTTCAATCCGCCATTACGTGTTGTCGCATGTCACACCCCGAACCTGGAGGGAGAGACGGGCGCCCGGTACCTTATTCGACCGAGTACCAATGAAACGTATGATTCTTATTACATCATCATATACACGTGACATACCGGCCTAATAGGCCAACATAATAATTTATAAACTCAAAACATAGGCCGACAAGGACGCACAATCTTCCACGTATATGACATATGTGTACAAGCCTCTAAGAGTACATAAATGTCATAAAGGTCGGGATAGAGTCCCGCCATACCAAACAATACCGGTCTAAATCATACTAACTAAACAAGCGATTCCGAAGCAAATGGAGCGCACCAACATCTTCCATTGAGCCGATATCCTACTTGGAGGGCTCTCGACCTATCTATCGGGACTTGCGAGCATTAAACGCAGCATCCCTAGGAAAAAGGGACGTCAGTACGAATAAGTGCCAAGTATGTAAGGCACATGAATAAGTACATAAGAGACATGAAAGAAATATAGAGCACATGACTCAACCTGTAAGCCAGAATAACTTTGTAAATCATAAATTACTTTTAGCGTCATGCATATGCATATGAATGTCATGTCGTGCATAGGTACATGTTTCATAACATCATCAGCCTCTGGGGGCATCCCATCATATCATATTGGCCACTGTGGGCAAAATCATTATTTGTATACCAGCTGATCAGGTGGTGGTGCGCATATAACACCATAACTTTTCCCATATCCCAGATACATATATATACATACATATATACGTGTATATAACACCGTTTGAATATACATAAATATATACGCGTATATAATGCCGTTTGAACCATATTTCAGCCACTGTGGGCAACATCATCATCATATACTAGCTGATCATGTGGTGGTGCGTATATAACGCCGTAAGATTTTCCCATATCCCATATACATATATTTACATATATACGCGTATATAATTCCATCAGGTCATAGGACAATGCACATGAATGCAATGCATGAAAAGTACGTTAATAAAATCTTTCGGAGCTTCATAAGGCCATTTTGCCTTTGAGTAATATCATAAAGTAAACTCTTTTCAACATTCATATTTTTCTGAGACCCGTGAACATATGATAAAATATTATGACATATGGAAATTCAAGAACATAGATATCTCGAATACTTCTATGAATAGAGTCATTTATGGAATTTGTGCTTTTGCACGTTTCGTTCGTGTCACATGGATCATGCCAAAATAAATAAGGGATAGCCTTAACATACCTAGAGTACGGTGTGATATTTAAAGTGGTAGCGGAGAAGTTCTGTCCTAGGGAATCTACAAGTCGTGTGTAGTAGAGTCTTGTTTATGAGTGTGCCGTGCACCACACTTATAAGTAGGAGGCTACAGGGCATTTAGGATTGTCACTCTTTCTTCTCACTATAGATCGTGTGGTAGAGCTCACTTATAAGAATTCAAATCCCGAACTTCTATTCATAATAAGACGATGCCTACGTTCAGAAAGATGATCAATAGGAGATATAGTTGTCGAAGTGATTGAATTAGAGGAACCCGACTTTGTATCACGCTTATGATAAGTATGAGGTATTCAGTAGATCATGTGCGTACTGAAAGGTGTAAGCCTCTTGATAAGGAGCCTTAAGGTAAGAATTCCTATCCACCTCTACGGTGAAAGACAATGAGAGATTAAGAAGATAAATACAAGTTTCAATAAGAAAAAGAAGCAAGATGAAGAAGGGTACGAGGCGCCCAGTTAATGAAGGTTAATAGCGTTTATAATTGAGGCAGAGGAGCATAAGTTTTTTGAGTTATATTCAACAGTAACAGAGGTATGTACAATTTGACACACCGATCTAAGTTATGCCTTATGGGAGCTAATATATATGGTTTAAACAAAGGGCGGGATATCAGAATCCTGCTGGGATTAGAGTAATCAAAATGGTGGATGAACTGTTTGTATTATTTGACATTTCCAAAGGATAAAGTTCTAATAGATCTCCTTGTGAGACACCCCGATGGTGCACTCTAAAATAGTACATCTAGATATGAGTAATACAAAGATAGGCACTGGAAGCCTCGAAAGGATAAATATTACCTTAAGTGTGGCTCTCATCCCTAGTATAGTGAGGATGTTGAGCAACCCAAAGAGCCATAGGATGGACCAAAGGGAAGCTAAAAGCGAAAGAATGTCGTATTAAAGTTTTCTCAAGAAAAGGGATATACAGAAATATTAGCAGAGTAATGAGAAGAGAGATAAGGAAGCATTATGAATAAGGTGTGATACATGGATGGAAACGGTAGAGTGTTATAGAACCTATGGTCAAATGAAGTAAGAGACGAAAGGTGATGGGCCTTAGGACAACGAAAGAGTATAGGCCATAAGGTTATATCCTCATTTCGAGAAATAAGTTTGTAACTCCAACGCGACTACCAGAGGGGAGAGTTAGTACCCAGATTAACAGAAATCAGTATGGACTGGCAAACAAGATAAACTAAATATGAATTAGGGACTGAATGATTGGGAAGTACTCGACATCATGGGAATTTCAGATTTCGTTACGGCGATAATAGAAGGGACCACAGAAGAAGATTCACGATGAATACAAAGAATAGTCATTCGGGGAGACGCTTCCCTAGAGCAAGCAATATGAGAAAAGTTAAGCTTAAGAGACTGTATGTGCCAGTTACGCTAAGTGTCACCCTCACGAATAAGGTAATTTTTCATCCTTGGTACAGAAAAATTGCTGCAAGGCGAATAAGGATCATTGATGTTGAGAAACGATGCCAAAGATGAAGAGGTAAAACATCTATAGGTAGATGCTCGTGGCTTCAACTTTTAGTGCACCCCTAAAGGGGGGAATATGGACTAATGTGGCATTAAGCCAGAATTAAGTGGTCCTAGTGACTATGGAATGGTAAAGGAAGAATACGATAAAAGAAAGAGGAATGAGATGGATTATCCAAATTTTACAGATACGCTACAATTCAAGAATATTATGCAAGCACGACGTCAAGGAGAGGAAGTAAAGGTTCATGCCCGAGCTGTTATTAATAAATAAGGATCCAGTGCGAGGCGTAAGTTAAAATAAAGTAAATAACCCAAGAAAGATTACAAGGAGTTTTGATACGAGAATGGGCCAACAAGTAGCTAGTAATTGGTCAGAAAGATCCCAATTATGGCTAAACAGGAGGTTACAGGAGAATCATCAGATCGTGTAAGATAAACATAGTAGAACCCAATATGGAGAGTTCAGCCTCGAAGAATATCATTAGAATACTTGAGATATATTCAAATAAAAGTCGGGGTAGTTAAAGATACGTATAAATGTTACGGGGATAAAAGAAAGAGCCACTAGGAAGAGAGTCAAAATATTAGCTCAAAAGAAACCCTACAAGCACAAGGGCGTGGAGATAGGTAACTACGAATAATTATAGGCAAGGAAGGACATCAAAAGGTCCGTAATAAGCTCACAACTTTACAGAGTCAGAGGGTCCTCCCTAAATACTACAATGAAAGACTAGCTGAGAAAGTAAGTAATAAGGCTTCAACCTACGCTCAGTGACCTAAGGAGGAAATAGTCTTATAACAACAGTCTCACAGCAACATTATATGCACTCCATAAGAAAATGGCATCTATCGTGGATAATGAACGGAAAGTAAAATCAGAAGTGATATTCAAGATCATATGAGTTGTATGGAATTCCAATATGCGGGGGCACTAAGATAAGCTAAGTATGCATGAAAAAGGGGGTACAAAGACCAGGAAAAGTAATTGCTTATGTTTGAAGAAAGCTGAGATGGAACACAAAAAAATTCGATCAATGATCCCGAGTTAGTTACATTATGAATGTACTTAAGAGTTCGGAGTATAAGACATGCAACATAGATGTTGACAATCTTAGAGTCGTAGAAGAGCCCGGTATAAGTGAAAAGAAATAATTGAGTCCAGGTTATAGACAAAGGATTGAATTGTTAGAAGATCGTATCCTGAATATTCCGTAGCGTCCATGGAGGAAAAAAGTAATACCATAAGCCGCAGATCGGAAGATGGATTAAGCCTATATATAGGCTGAGCAGAAGGAAGAGGAAACTAAAGCGTTACATCAATGAAGTAAATCAGGAGTCTGATTATTGCACCCACAAGAATATAGAAATCGTGACTGAGAATATTGCAAAATTACTCTTAATATCAAAGGTACAAGAAAGATAGTACAACAACCATATTCTATAACGACACTACGATAAAGCCAATTAGAAAAATACCAGCCTCATAGGAATTCAGTATGGAGCTCTCATCGGATTGTATAGGCACCATAGGTGCAAGTATTATAATAGAGCTTCAAATGGTGGACGTGATTTATACCTGTGTGAGGGGAGGTTATGAAAGAGAAATAGAAGAATGTGAGGTGATATTTTAAAGTAAGTAAGGTAAAGGTGAACAACGTACGAAATACTCAAGTATGGAAGGATGAGAATGGTCCATACTTCAGGTAAAAGACTACAAGCGCTGGGATTCAGTATCCAGGAATGATAGCAGCATCATCAGTGGCATACATTCCAGCCTATGGTTTCAAAGTACCGAAAGGTCTAATCAGAGAGTAAAAGAAGTGTTAGAGACAATGTGATGTCTCGCTTGATGTTCCATAGAAGCATAAGGAAATCGATCGCAAGATAGAGTATGATTGAAGGATAAGATTTTAGAAACACAAGAGTAAGGATAAGAAGAAGGAAAACGAGGAGTTAACAAGACTAGATAAGTCCTCAGGATTAAGCACACGAGAACAAGTGAGCTGATGATTTCTATTATTTATAGAAAGCTTAGTATAGCCTGAAACTCAAAGGAGTCTAAGACAAATAGCATTTAGAAGAGATGGAATGATGCCCTGGTGGTAGAATAAGGGTGTAATTGTGATAAATAAAGGATGACGTTTGGGACTTCGACTGAGTAATGATTTGAAGAGGATTTCATGAATTGTACGGGATTAAAATACCCACGCAAGTGAATCACATTGGAATGCCATAAACTACGGTTATCGAAGTACAATATCACCGCTAAGTGGATCAGGAGAATCAATTCAAATGTTCCACGATGCAATATGAGCCTTAGTGATTATGTAAGAGGTTTCAAGTTATCAGTGGTATATTGTAGATCAACATTGAAGTGAATCAACAATGGATGGGCAAAAGTCACAAAGTATGAGGTGAGATTAGGTCGTCATTCTTAGGATGAACAAGTAATGAGGAAGCATTAAAGGGCTTAGATTTATACGTATGGGATAAGTAACGAAAATAACTTGGAGTTCGGTAGCAGACCTCAGTAACGATAAATCAAAGTAAGAGTTATGTTATAATATGACCTTCCTAGATGAAGTAAAGTCATACGAATGGATAAGGGGATCTATGAAATAAGGTATAACAATATTTGTAAGTTTGACAAAGTATCAAGCGAAGAACTTCAGTATACTTATAGATTCCTAGAGGGACATCTTATTAAGCTCTTATACAACTTTTGTCACACCTCGAACCTGGAGGGCGAGACGGGCACTCGGTACCTTACTCGACCGAGTACCAACGTAACATATCATTCTTATTACATCATCATATACACGTGACATACGGGCCTAATAGGACAACATAATAATTTATAAACTCAAAACATAGGCCGACAAGGCCGTACAATCTTCCACGTATACGACATATGTCTACAAGCCTCTAAGAGTATATAAATGTCATAAAGGTCGGGATAGAGTCCCGCCATACCAAACAATACCTGTCTAAATCATACTAACCAAACAAGCGATCCCGAAGCAAATGGAGCGCACCAACATCTTCTGTTGAGCTGATAGCCTAGTTGGAGGGCTCTCGACCTATCTATCGGGACCTGCGGGCATGAAACGCAGCGTCCCCAGGAAAAAGGGACGTCAATACGAATAATGTACCGAGTATGTAAGGCTCATGAATAAGTACATAAAAGACATGTAAGAAATATAGAGCACATGACTCAACCTGTAAGCCTGAGTAGCTTTGTAAATCATAAATTACTTTTAGCGTCATGCATATGTGTATGAATGTCATGTCGTGCATAGGTACATGTTTCGTAACATTATCAGCCTCTGAGGGAATCCCATCATATCATGTCGGCCACTGTGGGCAAAATCATTATTCGTATACCAAGAATGCTACGGAACATATCCAAAAATTCACACTTGGAGGAGTTTGCATAAGGATTCTCCTCCGTCAATATCTATAATACCGTTCTCAAATACTGAGTGTGTTCCTCCTGGCTACGTGAGTACGCCGGAATGCCATCAATGAATACAATAACAACTGAGTTCTAACACGGTTGAAATACACCGTTAATCAAATACATGAACGTTGTTGGGGCATTGGTCAGCTCAAAAGACATCACCAAGAACTCATAACACAATGGAAATATCTTCTTCACTCCACAACTAAAAAACATAAGAGGTCATCCAATATACTCCCAATGGAAGCCACATGCCAACTCGAGACAGAAATCAAACACCCAATAGTTCTTTCTGCATTTCCAGCCAACTCTTTTGTCACAATCAAAAAATATGAAAATATCTCACCGTCAAATCACACTCACCACATAGACATCCAGTCGCAAAGTCCCGTCAATAAGAACACCAACAGACATATAAGTCCCCAAATGCACGGCTCACATAATTGAAATCTTAACACTCAAGCCACAGAATGAACCCAACCTCATGTTCTCAAGACTGGCCCATTATCAACATGCTAATACCACATCTCATACATGGAATTCACAAGCCGTCGATACATAGCTGATACCAAGCGCTCATGTGCACATTCGAATACATGAAACGAATTCAAGAGTTACGCTTTTGGCTGGATCAAATGGATTCACACGACAATAATTAAAGAATTTGAGATTTTCTTAAGGGTTCTGTAACCTCTCGAAGACAAGTACAGACATCTCTGTACCGATCGGCAACACTCTACTAAACCTGCTCATGACTGGTGAGTCCTATGTAACCTAGCGCTGTGATACTAACTTTTCACGACCCCAAATCTAAACCAATAGTGATGGCGCCTATCGTGGAACTAGGCTAGCCAAAACCACACTCAAATCATCATAATATTTCATTTATATCATTACTGAACTGATAACCCACAAAGGTTTCTTTTAAACATTTTAAAACAGATAAAGCTACACTGAATATTAAATACAATCCCGAGATCCCGAGTCACTATTCATAAGAATCTATAGAAAATATACAACTCTGAAAAATAAAACCTATAATAGTAAGCAGGAGAGAGCAGGACTGCGGACGCGTGCCGGTACCTCGTAAAATCTCCTAGAAATCTCTGGAACAGATACACAACTCACTCTGCCCTAGCACCTGGATATGCACACAAGGTGCAGGGAGTAATGTGAGTACGCCATCTCAGTAGTAATGAAAATAAATCAGGTCTGAGCAGTATGAAACATATAAGGTCAAATCATCATTTCACAATAAGCACAGTGTTTCTTTCCAACAGTGAATACGTTAAATCATCACGCTTAAAATGCCAATTTCAGTAAAACTCCTTTTAAAAGTGTAATTTCCAACAATTTTAGAAAAATGTCTAAGAAGTTTACTGTAAAAAAAATGAAATGAATCATAAGTAGCCACTCGGGAAAAAACATTAATAAGAAACTGCCCCTCGGGCGTAACATCACTCAGAATCAGCCCCTCGGGCATACCTCACACACATTCATAATAAGCCTCTCGGGCTACCTCACAGTCACTCATACCTCCCAATCACTCGTCACTCGGCACTCGCAATCAGTGGGTACATGCGCTCACTAGGGGTGTGTACAGACTCTGGAGGGGCTCCTTTAGCCAAAGCGCTAATATCAACCCACCTCGTGGCATATCATATCCTCACAATCAGGCATCGGCCTCCCTCAGTCAGCAACTCTCAAAAAGCCCCTCGGGCTATCAGTAAAACGGGGTACTCGACCCAAAAATATCATTTTATATCTCAAAATAGGGTAAATGAGGCTGAGTTTAGAAATCAGTTAAACATAATATGACTGAGTGTAAATCATAAGTCAACACAGTGAGGAAAAAAAGTAATAGCCCCCAAGGGGTCTAAATAAGTCGGCAGAAGGCCAAAACATGGCTTACAACCCAAATATAACAATAGTCCGAAAACACAATTTAACATATGATTTGAAAGTAAATACGCAGCTCAATAGTTTCCACGGGAAGGACCAAGTCCAAGTCTCCAATCAGTTCACACCACACACTCGTCATCCAGCATGTGCGCCACTCCAAAAATATTGAGAAAATACGATGTCCGGGGTTTCATACCCTCAGGACAAGATTTACAGTTGTTACTGACCTCAAACCGGCCCAAATACTAATCCTCGATGCTCTTGCCTCTCGAATAGGCTCCAAGTTTCTCCGAATCTAACCAAAACCAGATTAATATCATGAGTATACGCTAAAGGAACAAGGCCCACTCGAAAATGAACAATTTTAACCAAAATTCCCGAAATTGGCCAAACCCGAGCCCCTGGCCCACATCTCGAAATTTCATAAAAATCGCATCACATTAATTCTCATCCTTTCTCGAGTCTATGCATACCAAGAGAATCATATCCCGACCTCAAATTCCCATACAATTCATCAAAAGAAATTCTCAAACTTTCCTCCCATTTTTCTCAATTTCCACTCTAATTTTTTTAATTAAATGATAAAAATCAAGACTAAATCATGGAATTAACCCAAATATGATTCAATAACACTTACCTCAATAACTCCACTGAAAATCCCTTCAATTCCAACCTCCTCCCGAGCTCTCTAATAGGTTTTGCAAATAAAGACCCAACCCTCATTTTTTTGTACTTAAAAGAATCTGCCCAGGGAAATTTCTCACTGCGATCGCGGAACTCCCCACGCAATCGTGAATAACAAATATGCTGCCCAACTAATTTAACTTACACGATCGCGGAGTACAACAGCTCAACGCCCTCACGCGTCATTCAACTCTATGCGAAAGTGAATAGTACAACGCATTCGCACTGCATAACATCCACACACTCACGCGATCGCGACCTCCACCATGTGATCGAATAGAACAAAACTCTGTCATCCCTAGCTAGTCCTACGCGATCGCAAAGATCCCTCACGCGATCGCGTAGAAGGAAACTAGAAAAAATTTACACCAACAAAATCTACCTAGTTTTTTAAGCGATGAATTGGTCCATTAACCTCCCGAAACACACCCGAGACCTTCGGGACCTCAACCAAACACGCCAAAACATCTCATAACCTCATTCAAACTTAGTCGATCCTTCAAAACGCCCAAAACAATGCCAAAATACCAAAATCACTTCGGATTCAAGACTATGAACTTTGAGATTTATAAATTTCGCCAAATATGTCGAAATAATCCAAAACACGTCTGATTGACCTGAAATTTTGCACACACATCCAATATGATAGTACTAACCTGTTCCAACTTTCAGAATTCCATTCTGTCCCCGATAGCTAATTTTCCACTGCCGACCGCAAATCGCCAAAAACTAATTTTTGCCTATTCAAGCCTAATTCTACACCGGACATCAAAACTATATTCTGAACACACTCCTAAGTCCCAAATCACCTAACAAAGTTATCTGAACCATAAAATTTACATTCCGAGGTCGTTTTCCAATAAGTCAATTTCCGGGTGACTTTTCCAACTATTGAACCAAGTTAAGAGACTAAGTGTCTCATTTCTCTCCAAAAATCGCTACGAACCCGAGCCAATCAATCTAACACAACATAATGAAGCTAAATCACATATAATGAAGCAGAAATTGGGAAAACGGGGCTATTACTCTTGGAACGACCGGCCGGGTCGTTATAGTTTATAACTCCATAACCTTTCCCATATCCCATATACTTATATATACATATTTATACGCGTGTATAACGTCATCTGATAATGGGTCAATGTACATGTATAAGTGAATGAAACGCATGAAAATATGTTAATAATCTCAATATTCCTTTCGGAAAAACTTTATCAACTGCAGGTGAAACTAATCAGAATAGAATAATTGGAGGTGAAAGAGAAAATGCAATAGGGAACGCGATTCGGTTCAAAGATACCAAATTTTCAGAGGGAGATATGGAAACTAATTATATGTTTCCTGTTGCTGAATTTTGTGTTATGTCACATGGGAAATCAAGGGCATATAGTCATTTATGGAAGTTGGGTATTTTGCTTGTTTCATTTGTATTGTTTGGATCATATCAAAAAGAAAGAAGGGATAGCCTTAACATACTTGGAATAGGGAAAAATCCGTATAATATTCTTGGAAAAGATTGCACCGTACACCTTTAGACCTGCAAAATTTTACTTTGCTACGATTCATAAAAATTGTCGTTGGAACCTTGTAGGAGAATTTGATTGCAAGAATTTTCGTAGTTAATGAAGTGTTTAGATCAGACCTATGTTGAAGATTTTGAATGAATTGCACGTTCTGTTTTTGTAAAATTTCTTAACTATTCATTCTTTCTTAAGTGCTAACCGTAGGAAAATGACTATATTTGTGTCTTTGTATACAAGATATGGAATGAAGCTCTATTAAAAGCTTTTGTAAAAGTGGCTAATTATTAGTTTGACACCTAGAGACCATACGACCCTTAGTCATTCACGTTATTCAGGGGAGGGAATCTTATTTCATAATTTATTAATTAATTGGGTAATGTTTCGTTGTCCGATTATTAACCAATTACCTACGTAGTTAAAAATGATTCCAAATTACTTAAAATTCTGCTTTTATTTTATACATTGTACTATTATGATCACGTGGTACCCTGTAAAATAAACGCATACACTATTAAAAATCATTATAAACATTAATATTACTGTTTATGTAAAATTTACACATAATGTCAAGTCATTAGTAATCAGTACACACTATTATATACTGTCACAAACTAACACTGATAATAATAACTTATGTAATCAATTTAAAAATTGTCATCACTACACTACATTCACAGACTTACTTTTCGGTGTATTCTTTATGTAGTAATAACATTTCAAATTGCTCCGTCTATACTTTTTACATAATACATCAAAACTATACTTCATCTTTTGTTAAATGTACACACTACAACACCCACATTCACATGATGTCTATCTTAGTAATAATCCTCTAGTTATTACAACAACATTTTAATCAAGTGTGTGTGTATATATATATATATATATATATTGTCAATATTATAGTATCTTTAACTTATTGCTTTCATATATTACTACATAAAAATTACATATTAATTGAAAATTTACTCACAAATTCAAACAACCACATTTTGTTAGTTGGTAGTTCACTAACATTGTAATTAATAAGAAATTTATACATGTTTGTCATATATATCCCTAAAAATTAACCTCTATGTCATAAAAATACTAAACTCACGAATACTAATCAACATAGCATACATACATAATATATGATCTTAATTATCAATAAACATTCGTAACTACTAATATTAGTTTGATAACTATACACGCTAAACATAATAACACATTATTAATAATTGTGCCCACACACTATTATTTCATTAAAACATCCATGTAAAATTACATATATTTTTTCAACTCCTTTTCCTAATCTCATATAAAGAGTACAAATTTTCGTATGCTTAATTCTTAAAATGGTAAAAAGATAACCTTCTTTTCTTGGGAGAAAATAATTTTTATCTTTGCAATAAAGAAAATCTCATAAACTTTCTCATATTATATGTATATTTATCATATTCGAAAATAGAAATAATGATAACTATCCAAAATTATACTTATAAAACTTTTATTAAAATACTCCACTTACAAGAAAATAACACATTAACATAATATCTAATGGTATCAATGTTGTTAAACTTATGGGGTGTAATGTCATGATTGGTTCCTTTATCATTATTTGATGTATTTGAATTTTTGTTAGTTAGTTTGGAGCCGTTCGGAGGTCGGAACTTGCGGGATGGCATCTTTGGAGCATCGATTGGCTTGCTCGGCATTGGTATTGGCTCGTTCGAGGTAAGTAACTCTTCTAAAATTAGTGTTGGGGGTATGAAACCCCGCATTACATGTTATGTGTTTGATATTGAACTGACGCACATGCTAGGTGACGGGCGTGTGGGTGTGCACCCTATGAATTGGGACTCTGTTCTTCCCATGTCACTATATAGTGGCCCTATGTTTGTTGATATTTGTGTTTTCACCATGTGATAAAGTAAATGAGTGGTCGATCAGGTTAGGTATCATGTCTAGGTGTTATGCCGGTGCTTTTGGGGACCCATAGTGGTCGTTTCTTGCTATCATATTGTATCTTAGTCTCAGTTGCTATTTATTGATGCATCATATCATTGTTGTCGGGCTAGTTTCATGAAATTATGAGCCCGTAAGTCAGACTGGAGAGATCGATGACTTCGTGAGGGTTGGGGCCTGTTTGGGAGGATATTGATACCATAACAGGTTTGTTGTCCGTGCAGATCCAGGTATTGATGTTATAACACGTGAGATATCTGTGTAACCCGTGAGTTGTCTGTGCAAATCCAGATATTGATATTATACTCTGAGAGTGTGAGTACATGATTCATCTATGAGATACATGGCATTTACATGCGCCCATGACATACAAGAATAGAGATGCATTTTTCCTCATGCTATATAGTATCATGTCATCCATGACTTATTATACACATTGATATGTGGACATAGAGAAGCATTTTATACTTGCTATTTGGAAAGAAAATGAAATATCTTATTTATTATTGAAAAGACTTTAGGAAAAATAACAAATTTCAAACTTACTTGTATTTCAGCATTTTCGGCGAAAGATTTCAGTTCTTATTAAGATATTTGAAAAGAATTCATATTTTTCTAGGACAGGGAACGAGTTTAGCATTTTACTTCTGAAATACCCCGTTTTCACTTGTATTATGCTGTTATAAACTGTTGTAGAATACCTGTATTGGACCCGATGATTGTACCTTCTTCGGCACTGTTAGATCGCTGAATCCGGTGACATCTTTGGAGGAAGAAAATTCAATCTCGTTAAATGAACCATGGATATTGGTCGCCCCCTGAAGGCCATCGTAAGGAAGCTTTCCAGCATGTTGGCTTCATGGTCATAGCATCTGAAATCTGAGGGTATCCCGAAATATCGACCACCCCGAGCTCGTCCTTTAGGACCTTTTCCGCTGCTCGGGAAGCCTTTCCCACGGTCTCCTTCTCTATCGTCTTAGCTGAGGACGGGATGACCTCTACTCTTTCTGATTCAGGGACCTCGGTCGAGCTCCCCCATAAACCTCATCTGGTTCAGAGGGATTTTGTATTGAAGCAGAAGCCTGCACACTGGCCTCTAGATTGGAGTTATCTTCTTCTTCTTCTTCTTCTTCTTCTTCGGACTCATCCCTTAATCGGTGGATCGAGTCCAAGGATATAACACCAGTATCCACCTTGGGCTTCCTCGTCGGTTTTTTCTTTTCCAAGCCCGGGGGACTCGGAGCCCTTTTTCTCTTTTTCTCCTTGGCCTGCTTTGGAGTTGATGGCTGCGGAAATACTTCTTCCTCAAGGGAGTCTCATTGCAACATATTTCCCGGGACCGGCAAAAGAAGAAGAGATAAGTTCGTTGGAAAAAAGGCCAGAATAATAACCAAGTCTAGGTAGACACTTACCATGATTACGAACCTCCCATAGAACCTTTGACAACTCCATCCAGACACGTTCGGAGTAGGGTCTCCGTATTACTAGGACTTCGACCCTTTGCTTTAGTTCCAGAATCGGGTCCGGCATTTGTGCCACAACTCCAACACCAAAACAAAGATAAAGAAAGATGACAGGAAGTGAAACACTAAATTAAACATTCAAGGAAGATTATGATTACGTTTCATGTTCCTCTTCTCAGGGAACTACATGTCTTCAGTGGGGATCAGGTCCGATGTCCTTATTCGGACGAATCGGCCCATCCAGCCTTGATCACGAGACTTGTCTATTATGGACAATGGGTACTGGCCTGGAGAGCAAGCTTGATAAGTCCTCTACGATAGAGCCGGTGACTGTTAGGGCGCATGAGGTGATGGAGGGTGAAGGGACAACCCTCGATTTTGCTTGTAAAGAAATGAAGGAGAATGACTATTCTCCAGAATGAAGGGTGGATTTGGCCTAGAGTGACATCGTACGTTTCACAGAAAGCGATGATGATGAGGTATAAGGGACTAAACGTGAAGGGGTAAGTGTAAACACGTAGATACACCTCCACATGAGTTGTAATTGATTCCTCTGGAGAAGGAACTACCACATCCTTGTTCACCCAGTTACACTCTTCTTTGACGTGTTTGAGGATGTCTTTGGTGATGGTGCATATATATCTCGAAACCGGTCGCATCGGCCCTTAATTGAGGGCTCTTCTCGATTTTGAGGTTAATAAAAGTTGGGAACCCTGTCGGAACAAATACCTCAAGGTGGGGCTCCGCCACAGCCTCATCACCGGCGGGTTGTAATGACGAAGCAGTGTCACAGCCCCAAATCCTAGACCGGCCGTGATTTCACCTATCATGGAACTAGGCTAGACGACAATCACATACTGACATAACATTTTCATAATTTCTAAAATGGTTCCGATATTTCACAAAATTCTTCCTCTTAACTAGTTCACATCAACAAAATGAATAAAATAGTTTATAAACTACCCCAAGACCTGGAGTCAACCGTCATGAGCATCTATGAGTAGTAACAAATAGCCCTACTGTCATAATACATCAAGACTCCGGACGCCGAACATGGATGTTGTGGATGCCGAACAGCTACCTCGAAGTCCCAACTCCGGCTCCGCAAGAGGGAAGAAAGCTAGTGCTCGGTACTAGCACCTGTATCTACATACAGGGGTGCAAGGAGTAATGTGAGTATGCCAACTCAGTAGTAATAAAAACAAATCCAGTCTAAGCAGTAAGAAACACATAGGATCAAATCATCAATTTACAATAAGCACAAACTTTCTTTCCAATAGAGTATACATTAAATCAACATGCCTTAAAAGAGAACTTCAGTAAAAATCCTTTGAAAAGTGTTATTTCCAAAAATTTTAGAAAAATACCCAAAAAGTTTAGTTTAAAATGAAATAAATCATAAATAGCCCATCGGGCCAAAACATGCATCATAAATCACCCCTCGGTCAAATCATCACTCAGAATCAGTCGCTCAGTGTGCCTCACAATCACTCAGTATCAACCCCTCGGGAAACCTCGCTGTCACTCATGCCTCCCAATCACTTGTCACTAGGCACTCGCACTCAGTAGCTACTTGCGCTCAGTAGGGGTGTGTATAGACTCCGGAGGGTCTCCTATATCCCAAGCACTAATATCAAGCCACCTCGTGGCATATCATATCCTCACAATCAGGCCCTCGGCCTTACGCAGTTAGAAACTCTCAAAAAGCCTCTCGGGCTATCAGTAAAATGGGGTACTCGACCCAAAAACATTAGTTTATATCTCAAAATAGTGTAAACAAGGCTGAGTTTCGAAAACAGTTAAGCATAACATGACTGAGTGTAAATCATATCTCAACATAGTGAGGAAATAGCAATAACAGCCCCTAAGGGGTCTAAACAAGTCGGCACAAGGCCCCAAATAGGGCTTACAGCCCAAATATAGCAATAGTCTTAAAACACGATTTAACATATGATTTAAAAGTAAAATCGCAGCTCAATAGTTGCCGTGCAAAGGACCAAGTACAAATCCAAAATCAGTGCACGACACATACTCGTCATCCCGTATCTACGCCACTCCAAAAATAGTGAGGAAATACGAAGTCTGGGGTTTCATACCCTCATGACAAGATTTATAGTCATTACTTAGCTCAAACCGGCCCAAATACTAATCCGCGATGCTATTGCCTCTCGAATCGGCTCCCGATTGCTCTGAATCTAACGAAAACCATAGTAATATCATCAATATACGCTAAATGAACAAGGCCCAATCGAAAACTATCAATTTTAACAAAAATTCCAAAAATTGGCCAAACTCGACCCCCACTAACGTCTCGGACTTCTATAAAAATCGCATCACAATAATCCTCATCCTTTCCCGGTCTATACATATAAAAAACATCAAAATCCTACTACCATAGCCCATTCAATTCCTCAATTTTTAAGTCTCAATTTCCCAAGCCCTAAACCCCAAATTTATGCCATTAAATTTCACTAATTCCAACCCTAATATGTCAAATATCAACATATAATCGAGTTTTTAGTCCAAGAAACTTACCTCCAAAGAAAACCCTCGAAATTCCTCTTCAATTTGCTCCCAAAATTCCTCAGCCCGCATGCAAATGTGATGAAAGTGCCAAAAATTCACGAAGCTAGTTATTTATACTTCTTGCCCAGTGAAACCGCATATGTAGTTTTCTCTCCGCACCTGCGGTCTCAGGTGCGCACCTGCAAAAATCCTCTTAAGGCCCATTCCTCGCACTTGCGGCTTCACAGGTGCGGTCCAAGTCTCGCACCTACGACTTTCCTTCAGCCCGACCAAATTCCGTACTTGCGCTCCACCTACCGCATCTGCGGACACACAGGTGCAGCGCAAACTTCCGCTTCTGCGGTTCCTTCCCAGCTCCCCTAATCTCGCACTTGTGCACGTTGGCCCGCAACTACGGCATCACACCAGCAGCTTCTTCAGCTGTATTTTCCAACTTTAATCCTTCCGACGGCCATTCGAAATCGTCCCAAGCCCCTCGGGACCCCAACCAAAAACACAAACATGTCCCATAAGTTTATTCAAACTTAGTCGAGCCTTCGAAACACCCAAAACAATGCTAAAAGACCAAGATAACATCGGATTCAACTTTATGAAGTTTCAGATTTCTAAATTTCGCCAATGATACCAAACGAACCAAAACACGTTAGAATGAGCTGAAAATTTGCACACACCTCCAAAATGACACTACGAACTTGCTCCAACTTCCGGAATTCAACTCCGACCCCAATAGCTACTTTTCCACTGCCCAACAGAAATTGCCAAAAACTCAATTTCGCCAATTCAAGCCTAATTCTACACCGGACATCAAAACCACATTCCAAACACCGGCTGGGTCGTTACATCCATAAAGAATATAGGGAAAACGGGGCTAAAATTCTCGAAATGACCGGCCGGATCGTTACATCCTCCCCCTCTTAAACAAATGTTCATTCTCGAACGAGTATAGAAATATACCTGTAGTCTCAAATAAGTGAGGATATCTGCTCTGCATCTCCCGCTCGGTCTCCTAGGTGGCATCCTCCACAGGCTGTCCTCTCCATTGAACCTTCACTGAAGCTATATCTTTAAACGTCAGCTTTCTAACCTAACGACCCAAAATAGACATTGGCCCTACCTCATATGACATATCACCCTCGAGCTAAACTGTGCTGAAGTCCAAAACATGAGACGGGTAACCAACATACTTCCGGAGTGTCAAAAAATGGAACACCAGATGAATACTCGATAATCTGGGTGGCAAGGAAAGTCTTTAAGCCACCTCTCCAGTTCTATGAAGCACCTCAAATGGCCAAATGAACTGGGGACTCAGCTTTCCCATTTTCCCGAACCTCATAACAGCCTTCATGGGTGACAGCTTCAGCAGCACCTTCTCCCCAACCATGAAAGACACATCTCGGGCCTTCCGGTCCGCATAACTCTTCTGCCTAGACTGCGACGTGCGAAGCCTCTCCTGAATCAACTTTACCTTACCCAATGCATCTTGCACCAAGTCTAAGCCCAATATCCTAGCCTTGCCCGTCTAAAACCAACCAACCGGAGGTCTACACCTCCTACCATATAAAGACTCATATGGAGCCATTTGGATACTCGACTGATAACTATTATTATATGCAAACTCCACGAGTGGCAGAGACTGGTCCCATGAACCCCCGAAATCCATGACACACGCACGCAACATGTCCTCCAGAAGTTGAATAGTACGCTGTGACTGCCCATTGGTCTGAGGATGAAACGTTGTGCTCAACTCAACCTTAGTACCTAATTCTCTCTACATGGCCCTCCAAAACTGAGATGTGAACTGAGTACCTCTGTCGGAAATGATAGAAACTGAAACCCCATGCAATCAGACAATCTTCCATATATAAATCTTGGCTGACCGCTCCGAATAATAAATAGTACCAACATGAATGAAGTGCGCGGACTTGGTCATCATCTGGCATAGCTGGAATCACGAAGTCCTGAATTGGAGCAACCGGCTGGGTTGGAACTGCCCCAGGTGTCTGAAGGCCCTCAGTAACCTGCATAGGTGTCCGGGCAGCTGGATTCTAAATGACTCCCTCGTCCTGAGAAGTAGCAGCAGTTGTAGATGCAGCAACCGCCTGGTACTGCCCTGGATGTTGCACGGGCTGGTCCCTTACCTCTACCACCGCCTTAACTGCGGCCTCAACCTCTCGCTAGTCTAGCTGGTGTCTGGTCACCCTGATCGGTAGCGCGTGTCCTCACCATTTGTGAGAGAATGAAATAACAGAAGTTTAGATTTCCATAATCAACAAAATGGCATGACAGAATTCAAGAAAAATGAGATTTTCGTAAGGGTTCTGCAGCCTCTCGAAGCCTGCTCATAACCGTTGAGTCACATGTAGCCTAGGCTCTGATACCAACTTGTCATGGCACCAAATCCTAGACTGGCCGTGATGGCGCCTATTATGGAACTAGGCTAGCCAACAATCACATACTGACATGATATTTTGATAATTTCTGAAATTGTTCCGATATTTCACAAAATTCTTCTGCTTAAGCAGTTCACAACAACAAAATGAATAAAATAGTTTATACACTACCCCAAAACCTGGAGTCAACCGTCATGAGCATCTACGAGTAGTATAAAATAACCCTACTGTTATAATACATACAGACTCGGAATGAGGAACTAAATACAAAACAAGAAATGGGAAAAGAGATGTTGTGGATGCTAAACAACTACCTCGAAGTCCCAACCCCGGCTCCGCAAGAGGGAAGCACCTGTATCTGCACACAGGGGCGCAAGGACTACTGTGAGTACGCCAACTCAGTCGTAATGAAAATACAAGTCTAAGCAGTAATAAATACATAAGATCAAATCATCAATTTACAATAAGCACAACCTTTCTTTCCCACAATGTATACATTAAATCAACATGCCTTAAAAGCCAACTTCAGTAAAAGTCCTTTGAAAAGTGTGATTTCCAACAATTTAAGAAAAATACCCAAAGAGTTTAGTGTAATAGGAAATAAATCACAAATAGCCCCTCGGGCCAAAACATGCATCGTAAATCGCCCCTCGGGCAAGTCCTCACTCAGAATCAGTTGCTCAGCATGCCTCAGAATCAATCAATATCAACTCCTCGGGCAACCTCACTATCACTCATGCCTCCCAATACCTCGTCACTCGGTACTCGCACTCAGTAGGTACATGCGCTCACTAGGGGTGTGTACAGACTCCTGGGGGGCTCATACAGCCCAAGCGCTAATATCAAGCCACCTCGTGGCATATCATATCCTCACAATCATTCCCTTGGCCTCACTCAGTCAGAAACTTTCAAAAAGCACCTTGGGATATCAGTAAAACGGGGTACTCAACCCAAAACATCATTTTATATCTCAAAATAGTGTAAATAAGGTTGAGTTTCGAAATCAGTTAAACATATAATAATTGAGTGTAAATCGTAAGTCACACAGTGAGGAAATAGTAGTAACAGCCCCCAAGGGGTCTAAACAAGTCAGCACAAGGCCCCAAACATGGCTTACAGCCCAAATATAGCAATAGTCTTAAAACACAATTTAACATATGATTTGAAAGTAAATACACATCTCAATAATTGTCGCGGAAAGGACCAAGTCAAAATCCAAAATCAATTCACGCCACACACTCGTCATCCGGCATGTGCGCCACTCTAAAAATAGTGAGAAAATACCAAGTCGGGGATTTCATACCCTCAGGACAAGATTTATTGTCATTACTTACCTCAAACCATCCCAAATACTAATACGCGATGCTCTTGCCTATCGAATCGGATCCCGATTGCTCCAAATATAACCAAAACCAGATTAATATGATCAATATACGTTAAAGGAAAAAGGCCCAATCAAAACTATCAATTTCAAATAAAATTCCCGAAATTGGCCAAACCCGACCCCCGGGCCCACGTCTCGGAATTCTATAAAATTGCATCACAATAATCCCTATCCTTTCCCGAGTCTATACATATAAAAATCATCGAAATCCAACTACAATATCCCCTTCAACTCCTCAATTTGTAAGTCTGAATTTCCCAATCCCTAAACCCCCAATTTATGCAACAAATCCCACTAACTCCAAGCCTAATCCGTCAAATATCAACATAGAATCGAGTTTTTAGTCTCAACATAGAATCCCTCTTCAATTTGCTACCAAAATGTCTTAGCCCGCATGCAAATGTTATGAAAGTGCAAAACATTCGTGAAGGCAGTTATTTATACTTCCTTCCCTGTGAAACCGCATCTGCGGCCTTCTCTCCACACCTACAGAAATCCTCTTAAGGACCATTCCTCGCACCTATGGTGAATAATCTGCACCTCTGGATTCGCAGGTGAGGTCCAGGTCTCGCACCTGCACCTTTCCTTCCGCCCGACCAAATTTCGGACCTGCGGTCCACCTACTGCATCTGCCCCAACCTCCGCTTCTGCAGTTCCTCCCCAGCTCCCCCAATCTTGCACATGTGAATGCTGGCCCACACCTGTGGCATCGCACCTGCAGCTATCCTTCCGCAGGTGCGGCCACACCGGAAGCCTAGAACCAGCAGCTTCTTCAGCTGCATTTTTCCAACTTTAATCCTTTCGATGTCCATCCGAAATTGCCCCGAGTCCTTCGGGACCCCAATCAAAATAGAAAAAAGTCTCATAACCTTATTCAAACTTACTCGAGCAATTGAAACATCCAAAATAATGCTAAAACACCAAGATCACATCAGATTCAAGCTTATGAACTTTGAGATTTCTAAACTTCGCCAATGATGCCGAAACCAACCAAAACTCAGCCAAATGACCTGAAAATTTGCGCACGCATCCAAAATGACACTACAAACATGCTCCAACTTCCGGAATTCCATTCCGGCCCCGATAGCTAATTTTTCATTGCTGACCGGAAATCGCCAAAAACTCAACTTCGCTAATTCAAACCTAATTCTACACCGGATATCAAAACCACATTCCGAACACACTCCTAAGTCCCAAATCACCTAACAACTATCCGAGCCATAAAATATGCATTCCGATCTCCTTTACCAATAAGTCTACTCCTAGTTGACTTTTCCAACTATTAAGTCAATTTAAGAGACTAAGTGTCTCAATTCTCAGCACGACCACTCCCAACCCGAACCATCCAACCCAACACAACATAAATAGGCTAAAAACATATGATAAAGAATAGATAGGAAAAACGAGGCTAAAATTCTCGGAACAACTGGCCGGCTTGTTACAAGTAGCCTCCTTTTGTGGCACAGTTTTAGAGGTTTTAGCCATTAATCAACAAGAGGGAAAAGAGTTAGGATGATATGTGGTTGATTAGAGCTCATAAAATTTTGGTATGAAAATATGAAGTAAAGGGACTTTTGAAGGAAAAGCTCAGGAGAAGCTGTTACATCTCGCGTGTCTTGTACGTTAAAGTTTCGTCTTGAGTTAAATGACATCGACTTGGGGATGACATTATCTTGCGGTTAGCATATTTATGCTATTTATAACAAGCTATAAGTAAGTTCCATAAAGGATAAAGGATACACAAATTAATGGACTAGTACCATACAAGGTACCATATGAACGTGATATTATAATGTATAAAGTATATTTAAAATAATTAAAATTTTGTGTAATTTGAGATAATTCATAAATATGCGGGTAATTGATTAATTATCGGGTTACGGGATATTAACTAATTAATTAATAAATTATCAGATAAGACTAAAACCCTCCCCCCCAAAATGTGGCAGTAAGACACTATTAATACATATGACTAAGTAGTCATATGCGCTTAGGTGGCTATATAAGGTAAATAAGACTTTATCATGTAAGAATTATTACAAGTCTTGGTTTCATTTCTTTTGGATAAAAATCAAAACGTTCTTAGTCATAAAGTAATAATCATATATCTTTCTTCCTAGTTCAAGGTACTTCAAGAACAGAAGCTAAACTCGATCCAAAAAAAAATATATTCCAACTAAATTCTTGCAACCAAACAATTCCAACGAGAATTCTTAGAACCATAGTTACGTAAAATTTTCTGGTTCTACAAGAGTATAGTGAAACCTTTTCCAAGAATAGCATATAGATTTTTCCCCACTCTAAGTATGTTAAGGCTAAGATCTTCCTTCATTTTGGCATGATCTCTTAATTACACAAGTTTGATAACGAGGCATAAAGAAAAATTCATGTCCTGAAATTTATAAATAATGACAATTATAAGCAAAATATTTGTATTGTATTGCATCAATTGATTTGATGCAAACATCGGGAGCAAGTAAAATTTTAACGTCTAATTTCTATAAACATTAAAATAGTTTCATTAAACTATTAGATGTATAAAGTGGTTTACAAATCTATGCAATACTATGTGGACAGAATGATTTTGATCCAATATATGCAATGAACTCAACTAATATCTTGGCTTATTGGGAAAGTACAAAGAGAAAGAAATTAATTCATCTATCTTTTGGGAAAAAAGAATTAATACGTTGCATTATAGCTTTGTTAAAGGAGACACATCAATCATTTTTTTTAAAATAGGACATAATGACTAAATTGATATTGGAAGAATAATGTTCGAAACTATACAAAGAGCAATGCTAAATAATAGTGCCAAAATAGACATTTATCCCAACTCTAGTATTAATTAGAATAATGATTTCCAGTCAAGAGAGTAGAGAGTTTATATATAATGTATTAAAGTATTTTCATTACCATCGAGCTATAATCGATGGGCAGGCTCCTATTGGGCGACCTCTGATAACATGGAAAGTTATATACTGAGCCTACTGTGGCCGAGCGCCTACGAGCGAGCCCAGTTGGTCGAGATACAAAGCCTAGTATAGGCGAGCGCCTATGAGCGAGCCTACTAAGGCAGAGCAGTTATATATGTATACGAGCATTATAAGGCCGGACACCTATTTTACTTACTATATTGATAGAACATATTCAGTATCACCAAATGAGCATATCTTGAGATTATCCTTGACCCCAAGTTGCTTTCGGTTATTATATTATCAGTCCAGTTTCAGCTTTCAGTATATTGCCTCACCTACTGGGTACATTATTTCGTACTGAAATCCCTTTTCTGGGGGCGCTGTATTTCATGCGTGCAGGTTCAAACAAACAGACTGGTAGACTTCCTCAGTAGGTATTGCCCGAGTTCATCTTTATCGATAAGCTCTCCGTCCTTTGGAGTTGACGGGTCTAGAGGTTTCGTGTACATATTGTGTATATATGTAGATAGGTTATGGGTAGGTTGGGGCCCTATTCCGATCATAGTACATCCATAAGTAGAGGCTTGTAGACATATCCTGTCAGCTTGTGCAGTATGTTGGGCTTGTCGACCCTGTACGTATATTTTGTTGGCTTGTTAGTTGTAGTAAATATGAAGCCCTTGCCAGCCCATCTTTATGTTGACATCTCATCAACGTTAGTCTTTATTCGGTTTTATATTTTTCTTTAGTCATTATCTTGTAATGCGGCCAATGGAAAATGTGTGACATTACATGTTCAGAGTCTCTTAGTCGCAAGTGGTGCACAAGGATAGGTGAGGCAGCGGGTGCCGATCTCGTCCCCAGGCTCAGGGCGTGACAAAAGTGGTATCAGAGCAGTTCTGTCTTATGGAGTCTACAACCCGTGTCTAGTAGGGTCGTGTTTCTAGATGTGTGGTGCACTACATTATATAAGCAGAGGAATACATGGAATTGAGTTAGTTACCCTTCTTTCAAATCTAAATCGTGGTGTAGCACTGGTTATAGGAAATTTTAGTTAAACGTACATGTTGGCATTTGCATGCATAGATGATGGTAACTAGGAACATTATGGCTAGTCAGAGGAGAGAAAAAACAGTAAGTGAGGGGACTAGCAGGGTACCCCAGTAGATGGGGCCTAATTAGAGGCCCAGTAATAGACCCCTACCCAGCCATTACTGGCTCCTCCGCCATCTGAGGAGATTCCTAGGGAGACCGCACATCCAGTTCCCCCTCCACTTCAATTAGATCAGGACTTGAGGAGTGCGGTGCATTTGTTGGAACAGTTGGTAACTACCCAACAACAGGCTAGGGTATCCACTAGTGCAGGACCTTCTGAGGGATCTGGGAGTTCAAGGGTCCGAGAGTTTGATATCAAATTGAGTTCCCCAAAGATCAGGGGGATAGATCAGAAGGAGGACCCGAAGGATTTCATAGATCAGTTTCACAGGATCTTTCGGGTTAAGCATGCCACGGAGAAAGAGGCAGTTGAGCTAGCAGCTTTTTGACTCCGAGATATAGCTATCCTTTGGTACGAGGGATGGTAAAGGTACCATGGGAGATTCGACAGGACCGAGTCGATCAGTTTCTAGACCTCAAGTGGGGCAATATTAGTGTTTGAGAATATAGTCTCCATTTTGACTCATTGGCCTGATATGCACCATCCATAGTGCTACTATGCGGGACAGGATCCACAGGTTTATAGCAGGGTTGGCCCCGGAGTTGACCTAGGCATGTGCCACTGCTGCATTATAGGATAGTATGGATATCTCCTAGAATCAGGCATTTTCCCAGAATATAGAAGGGGTAGGCATTCACAGTAGGGTAGGGAGAGGACTGAGTCAGGGCATATATATATATATATATATATATATATATATATATATATATAAAGGTTCGACCTCCGTTTATATCGATCCATAATGTGGAGTTAGATTGCTGAGCTCGTAATCCATAAACCGATTAAGGTCGAGATCGACAAATATCAAGACCAAACAAAATATAGATCGAGCAATATTGATGGAAGTTTACGTAGTCAAGTAACGGTAAGCCGAAATATCTGTAATTGAGCAAGGATCACGATAGAAATAATGCACATATCAAGATAAGACTGATTAATTAGGCAATCATGGGATTCCTTACTGTATTTAGAGTCGTAACAAAAGTAGGACTCCCTTACTATATGAAGGGGGTCTGATCATTTTTAAATAAACATATTCACTCAAAGGAAATCAATGTATTACCTTTATTTTAAGCTTTTAATACCCTGTTACTTTGTTCATAGTTCAATAGAATATTCATTTAGTACGAGGGTAATCTAGCATGAGGGACAAAGCTATACATATCATTTGGTTTTCTTTGTTTCCCCTTACAGTCAATTTCAATATCAATTTATATATTTTCTTAGTTTGTGCCAAGTAACTTCACGTGTCCTTAAAACCACGTATAAATTCAATTATGGTCCCTTTTTGGGTAAACATCCTACCTAATCAACTCCAAATGTTACAAAATTTCGTAGACAAGTTCTAAATAGCATAATGGATCTATACCAAGGTCCCAGAACCATATTCTGAACTCGATAGATAAAAGTCAACTTACAGTCAAACTTGGGAGATCATTATAACATCAAATTGCCATCTTTCGGCAAAATAACACAAATCAACCAACGGACATATGAGTTCGATTTTGGGCATACGCCCAAGTTAAAAATCATAGTACAAACCCATCAGATCCAGCAGAACACCTTTTCAGGGTCATTTGCACAAAAGTCAAACTTTGGTTAACATTTCTAAATTAGGCTTCTAAACAAAGAACCAAAAGGTTCAAATCAACGCCAACCTTCCCGGAAAAAAAATAATCAACCCCTTAAGTAATAAAACCACAAATACAAATGTGTGAAGTATTAAACTTGGGGAGCGCACCCAAGTAAACCCAGTTGAGAAAGCCTATAGATTTCATTCTACCAAAATTTAACCATGAATAAAGAGTAGATGTACTCCATTAATTAAACACTATCAACATTTCATTAGCAAGTTCCACTTCATTCCCATTAGCAACTTCACTCATTATTTGCAAGATATTACTAGTTTATAGAATGAATAGAAAACATTGTTTCCAAATACCAACATTTCTAATTCAATTCCCTACATTAATACCACCCACAACTATCTACGGAGCCTCAAAGTACAACATAAGAGAAAAATGGAAAAGCATGCAACATGGCCCCGACTATACCACAAACACAAAGTACATGAGACACAAAAGATACATGACCCCGAAATGAAGTGGGGCTCACCAAGTCAGCTAAAGAAAGTGTACCGCTAATTATGAACAAAGTTGCCTTGCTGATGAACCACATGCATCCAGAGTGTGTGTGGTCGTGCACCCTGCAAATTGGGACTCTGTTGTTCCCATGGCACTGTATAGTGGTCCTATGTTTGCTGATATCTGTGTTTTCACCATGTGATAAAGTAAATGACCTGTCAATCATGTTAGGTATCATGTTTAGGCTTTATGTCGATGATGTTGGGACCCATAGTGGTCATTTATTGTTATCATATCATATCCCATAGTGTCGTGCAACACGTGAGTTATCTGTGCAGATTATAACGCTTGGGCTGTAAGAGCCTCGTCGGAGTCTGAACACCCTAGTAAGCGTAGTTGTTTATAAATGTGTGTGGGTGCGGCTTCACGCCGCAGCGGTCATTGTACAACGGTGAGTGTTTGAGTGTGTTGAGCATTGAGCAGTGAGCAGTGAGATTGAGTACTCTGAGAGTGTGAGTATATGATTCATAAATGAGATACATGGCATTTGCATTCACACATGACATACATGCATAGAGATTCATTTTTCCTCATGCTATATAGTATCACGTCATCCATGACTTATTATACACATCGATATGTGGAAAAAGAGAGGCGTTTTATACTTGTTATTTGGAAAGAAAATGAAACATCTTATTTATTATTAAAAGGATTTTGGGAAAAATCACAATTTTCAAACTTACATGTATTTTGGCATTTTCGGCAAAAGATTTGAGTTCTCACTATGATATTTGAAAAGCACGCCTATTTTTCTGGGACTGGGAACGAGTTTAGCATTTTACTTCTGAGATACCCCTTTTTCACTTGTATTATGTTGTTATGAACTGTTGTAGAATACAAGTATTGGACCCGACCTTGTGATATCTCGTCACTGCTTTCAACCTAAGATTAGGTTGGTTACTTACTCAGTACATAGGGTCGATTTTATTGATACTACACTTTTGCACATTGCGTGCAGATGTGGGCTACTATTTTTGCTATGTTAATCGCTCGCTGGATTTGAATTTGTACCGGCGTCCTAGATGAAGTTGCCTCTCTTGTTCGGGATAGACCATGTATTTATTTCATTTCAATTTTGTAAACTTTATTCTTAGAAACTCATGATTTGTACTATTACTTCTTGGGAAAATGTATAAAATTCAGTAAATTAATTTCATTTAATTATCTTTTTATTATAATTGAAATTGGATAATTATTAGTTGGCTTACCTAGAGTGTTAGGTTAGGTGCCATCATGACTGAATGATTCGGGGTCTTGACAGTTTGTATCAGAGCTTTAGGTTCATAGGTTCCACAAGTCATGAGCAAGTGTCTAGTAGAGTCTTGCGGATCAGTATGGTGACGTCCATACCTATATTCGAGAGGGTACACGACATTTAGGATATACTTCCCATATTTATTTCCTTGTCGTGCGGTATTGATTCAACTTGAAGCGTAACTCCTTCAATTTCTTCCACACATTTGTGTGCGCATATGAGCGCTCGGTATCAGTTGTGCATAAATGGCTTATGATTTCATGGATGAGGTGCGGGATGTGATTTCAGTGTGTTGATGATGGGCCAGGCTAGAGGACTTGAGGCCGGATTTTTGCCGGTGTCCTGAGCAAGTAGATTTCGATTGGTGAGTATTATTTAAATGCAAGTTTGTGTTCGTATTGATTGAATATAAAGAGAAGGGTTTACTTGAGATGTAGCGAGGACTAATGGGTGTCTGATTTCTGTCTTGATCTGGCGTATGGACTCGAGTTATGGGTGTGTTGAATGATTTCTCATGTTGTTTAGTTGTGGAGTAAAATAGATCTTCATGTCATGTTATAAGTTCAGACTCAGGAAGATTAAGTGATTGCATAGTAATTATGACTATGGAACGGAATAGAAAATGTCAGATGGAGGCTAAGCAGGTGGGTTATCTCATGTGGGGTGTCCCAAGATTGTGTGATTCCTACGTTGTTTTGTGGCGAGTTCAATTTTACTAGTGGATTATATGTGTTGCAGTTTGAGTTTGGGTCGCTTATGAGAGTTGGCTTGACTAATACAAGGATGAATGCGAGATTTGCAGATGATTCGAGGTATTAGATGTGTGGTGTTATTTGAGCTTATGAAGGATTTAGTTTAATCTCACTGAAGTAGGTGGAAGTAATAAAGTATGATCATTGTGAGTTACAATGTGTTTTGATATATGGCTTTCAGCCAAGTGGAGCAGTCTGCTATTGATAAGTTGATTGAACGATTATATGTTTTATTAATTTTAGTTTGACGTATACTAGTCAATCAATCATGACTTGCATGCGGTGGACTTTGAGAATGAGTCGAGTAAGGGAATTTCTGGATACGAATTTTATTACACTCTATGGGTATATGGGAATCGTGGAATAATTGAGTGGTTAGTTGTGAAGGATGTAGTGTGCATGGAGTAGGAAATCTCTCGGCTGCTTAGGAGTGTGGGTTACTCCCTTGGGTGCTAGTGTGCTAATGGGGCACAGCTCGTTCGGTCTGTTTGGTTGGTTTAATCGAGATTTGAGAAGAGTGGATGACTCTTGAGAATGGTTCTGATGGATTCAAGATTTAAATGTAGCGATTTGGAATTTTCAAGATTGGTATATGGCTAGAAACTGAGAGTTACATCGGACAGTGTCGATACTTGTGGCATTTTTACACCATTTAGTTGGCTTACCTAGGTCGTTGGGTTAGGTGCTATCCGGACTGGTGGATTTGGGGTCGTGACAACTAGCCACAATTATAACTTAAATTCTTGGCATGTTGGCCACACTGTATATCCCTAATTTACTTATATTATTTTCAAGCATCTTTATAGATTATCAACAACAACACATTTTCAATTTACACTTTAAGTACACATATGAGAAATTATGAGTCTTAAGCATATTGATATTTTCTCACACAATTTAGCAACATAACCTTCATTAAAAACACAACTCAAATTCATAGCATTTTAATACACATATCATTCTTGAACACATTTCCAAAGGATAACATAATGTGATGGGAACGTTAAGAACAAGTTTTGAATACCTAATTCTCGACACTTTGCTTAGGGACAATCAAATTTATCAGGAACAACTCGAAACTGTAACGACCCGGCCGGTTGCTCGATAAGATTAGCCCCTTTTCCCCCGTTTATGCTTTATCATATGTTGCTTAGCCTATTTATGTTGTATTGGGTCGTTTTGTTCGTGTCCGAAGTGGTCGTGGTGAGAACTGAGACACTTAGTCTCTCAAATTGGCTTAATAGTTGGAAAAGTCAACTGGGAGTTCACTTATTGGTAAACGACCTCAGAATATAGATTTTATGGCTCGGATAGCTTCGTTAGGTTATTTGGGACTTAGGAGTCTGCTCGGAATGAAGTTTGTTGTCCGGTGTAGAACTAAGATTAAATTGGCAAAGGTTAGTTTTTGGCGATTTTCGGTTGGCAGGGGAAAATAGGCTATCGGGATCGGAATGGAATTCCGGAAGTTGCAGCAGGTTAATAATGTCACTTTGGATATGTGTGCAAATTTTCAGGTCAATAGGATGTGTTTTGGATGGTTTCGACATCCTTGCTGAAATTTAGAAATTTCAAAGTTCGTAGGCTTGAATTTGATGTGATTTCGGTGTTTTTGCGTTGTTTTTGGTGTTTCAAGGGTTCGACTAAGTTTGAATGATCCTATGGGATATGTTGGTAGGTTAATTGAGGTTTCGGGGGCCTCGGGTGTATTTCGGATGCTCAAACGGGCACTTTTGGTTTTTGGGAGATTGTTGGTTTTCTCGTGTTTTAGCAGCATTGGTCTGTTCATTGCGATCGCGTGAATTCATCCGCGATCGCGTAGAGTAAGTTGAGGCCAGGAGGATTTTTTTCTATGAGTTTGCGTATGAGGGGTGCCAACGCGAAAGGTAGAGCAGAGTGGTCATCACGAACGCGGGGAAATGGATGAGTTCGCGTAGTGTGTGGGACACCTGAGTACCCCAGGCCCATTGGCCTGCGCGTTCGGATAGGGGGCCATGCGTTCGCGATGGCCTGGGGTGGTCGTGCAGTGCGTTCGCGGACTGGTAGCCGCATTCGCGTACAGTAAAAATAGGGGCCTGATGAAATGTGCTAAGTGAACGCGTGCCCAGGGCCGCGTTCGCGAAGAGTAAAGTCTGGCAGACAGTTTTAAGTTCTAATTTCAGAGGTTCTTGGCCATAACTAAATATTCCATTAGAGAGCTCGGGGGAAGGAGAATTTGGACGAGATTTTCAGTGGGATTCTTGTGGTAAGTGTTCTTCAATCATTTTTGGTTCAATTTCATGAATTTGTCTTGACTTTCACCATGCAATTTGAGGAATAAAAGTAGATAATTGGGAAAAATGGGAGGGAGAATTGGGAATTTATTTTGATGATTTGAGTGGGAAATTGAGGTCGGATTTTGGTAAATTTTGTAGGGGTAGACTTGTAAGGGAATGAGGATTCTAGTTTTGTGATTTTTATTAAATTCTGAGACGTGGGCTCGTGGCTCGAGTTTGGCCAATTTGGAGTATTGTGCCTAAAATTGATAGTTTTCGTTTGAGCCTTGTTCATTTAGCATATATGGATGATGTTAATCTAGTTATGGTTAGATTCGGAGTAATCAGGAGCCTATTTGAGGGGCAAGAGCATCGCAGATTAGTATTTTGGCCCGGGTGGAGGTGCGTAATGGCTATAAATCCTGTCCTTAGGGTATGAAACCCCGGACTTCATATTTTCTCACTATTTTTAGAATGGCACACATGTCGGATGACGAGTATGTGGCGTGCACTGATTTTTTGATTGGACTTAGTCCTCTCCACGACAACCATTGAGTTGCGTATTTTTACTCTAAATCATATGTTAAATTTGGGGACTCGTTCCGACTTGTTTAGACCCTTTTGGAGATTTTTACTGCTATTTTCCTCACTATGTTGATTTATGATTTACACTCAGTCATGTTATGTTTAACTTATTTCGAAACACAGCCTTATTTACACTATTTTGGGATATAAAATGATGTTTTTGGGTCGAGTACCTTGTTTTACTGATACGCCCGAGGGACTTTTGAGAGTTGCGGTCTGAGTGAGGTCGAGGGCCTAATTGTGAGGATATGATATTCCACGAGGTGGCTTGATTTTAGCGCTTAGGCTGAAGGAGTCCCACTGGAGTCTGCACACCCCTAGTGAGCGTAACTACCTATTGAGTGTGAGTGCCGAGAGCCGAGTGACGAGTGATTGGGAGGCATGAGTGACAGTGAGGTTGCCCGAGGGGCTGATACTGAGTGACTGTGAGGCATGCTGAGTGATGTTCTGCCTGAGGGCGATTTATGATTCATGTTTTTGCCCGAGGGGCTACTTATGACATATTTGAGTTTACACTAAATTCTTCAGGTATTTTATTTCTGAAATTGTTGGAAAACACATTTTTCACAGGATTTTACTGAAGTTGGATTTTAAGGCATGTTGATTTCATATATATATGTATATACTGTTGGAAAGAAAGGATATGCGTATTGTCAACTGATGATTTGATTTTATGTGTTTCTTACTGCTTAGACTTGGTTTATTTCCATTACTACTAAGTTGGTGTACTCACATTACTCCCTGCACCCTTGTGTGCAGATACATGTGCTGATACCGAGTGTTAGTCATCTATTTCCGTGCGGAGCCGGAGGAGGGACATAGAGGTAGCTGTTCAACATCTCTGTTTTCCCTTTCTTATTTTGCGCCTAGTTCTTCGTTCCGAGGTATTGTATTTTAATAGTAGACCTTTTTGTATATTATGTAGATGCTCATGACATGTTGACTCCGAATCTTGGGGATGATTTTAGACTGTTTAAAGATTTTTTTTGCTTAATGGATTCAGTAATTTTATATACGTTTATGAAATGTTGAAAATGGGTTGGGATTTCGGAAAGAAACTATAAATATGTGATTGTTGGCTATCCTAATTCCACGATAGGCGCCATCACGGTCGGTTTAGGATTTAGGGTCGTGACAAGTTGGTATCAGAGCCTAGGTTACATAGGACTCAACGGTCATGAGCAGGTTTAGTAGAGTCTTGCAGACCAGTACAGAGATGCATGTACTTATCTTCGAGAGGCTGCGAAACCCTTAGAAACAATCTCATTTTTCTTTAATTATGTCGTGCCATTTTGTTGGCTGTGGGAATCTAAAATTCTGTTGTTTCATTCTCTCACAGATGGTAAGGACTCGCGCTACTGATCGGGCTGATCAGCCACTAGCTAGACCAGCGACAGGTCGAGGTCGTGGTAGAGGTAGGGGACCAGCCTGTGCAGCAGCTAGGGTAGTACTAGTCGATCCCCCTACTATTCAGGTTCAGATTCCTGCCGTAGATACTCTAGCGGGACAGGCTCAGGCACCAGTGGTGCTTATTATTATCGTGGGTCTTCAGGATACCTTGGCCCAGATCTTGACTGTATGTACAACCCTTGCTCAGGCAGTTGCCGCTACTTCTCAGGTCGGGGGAGGCTGTCAGACTCCAGTTTCCCGGACACCTGAGCAGGTTACTTAGGGCCATCAGAGACTTGGGGCAGTTCCAGCCCAGTCGGTTGCTCAAGTTTAGGACTTAGGGGTTCCAGCTATGCCAGATGATGAGCAGCCTAGGCTACTTTTAAGTTTTCTGGTGCTGCTTTCACTTGGTAGGAGTCTTTTGAGAGGCGTAGGCCTGTTGGGTCAACACCCTTCACCTGGAAGCAGTTCTCCAATATATTCTTGGAGAAGTATGTACCCTAGTCTCACATGGAGGAGCAACGCCGGCATTTTGAGCAACTACGTCAGGGGGAGCTATCAGTGACGGAGTATGAGATGCGGTTTTCAGAGTTGGCTCGTCATGCCACCGAGTTTGGGCACATGTGGAGGCAGTGTCCCCATCGTTCTGGTGGTTCTTCTCAATAGAGGGGCCAACCCTCGACTTCAGCTCCAGTAACTTCACCACCCGCCCAAACAGCTAGGGGTGGGGGACAGACCTCCATGGGCCGCCCTAGATGGGGATGTCGAGCAGGTGGAGGTCAGGCACGTATGTATGCGTTTCCAGCTGGGCCAGATGCTATGGCCTCCGATGCAGTGATCGCATGTATTGTCTCAGTCTGTTACCGAGATGCTTTGGCTTTATTTGACCCTGGTTCTACATATTCTTATGTCTCGTCATATTCTTCCTATCCTGCATATGCCCCATGAGTCTTTAGTTGAATCTGTTGAAGTGTCGACTCTGGTGGGCGATATTATTGTTGTGGAACGTGTGTATCGGTCGTGTGTGATATCTATTTGGGGTCTGGAGACCCGAGTGGACCTACTGTTACTCAACATGGTCGATTTTGATGTGATATTGGACATGAAGTGGTTATCTTCGTGTCATGTTGTTCTTGATTGTCATGCTAAGACCGTGACCTTAGCTATGCCGGGATTTTCGAGGGTTGAGTGGAGAGGTTCTTCTAAGTATGTGCCTAGTAGGGTTATTTCCTACTTGAAGGCCCAACGCATGGTTGAGAAGGGGTGTTTATCGTATCTGGCTTTTGTGAGGAATGTCAGTGGTCAGACTCCCGCTATTATTTCGGTTCCTTTGGTCTGTGACTTTCCGGATGTGGTTCCTGCAGACCTGCCAGGCATGCCACCTGACAGGGACATTGATTTTGGTATTGACCTGGTGCAAGGCACCAAGCCTATTTCTATTCCACCTTATCGTATGGCACCAACGAAGCTAAAGGAATTAAAGGAGCAGCTTCCGGAACTCCTAGATAAGGGGTTCATTCGGACTAGTGTGTCACCTTGGGGTGCACTGGTGTTGTTTGTGATGAAGAAGAACGGTTCTATGCGCATATGTGTTGATTATCGACAGCTGAACAGGGTTATGGTGAAGAACCGATATCCCTTGCCTCGTATAGATGATTTGTTTGATAAGTTACAGGGTGCCAGGGTATTTTCCAAGATTGACTTGCGTTTCGGCTATCATTAGTTAAAGATTCAGCGGCCAAACATTCCGGAGGCTGCTTTCAGGACTAGATATGGTCATTTTGAGTTTCAAGTTATGTCATTCGGGCTAACCTATGCCCCTATAGCCTTTATGCACTTGATGCATAGTGTCTTCAAGCCTTATCCATATTCTTTCATCATCGTGTTTATTGGCGATATCTTGGTGTATTCCCGATCTCGGGAGGATCATGAGCAGTATTTGAGAGTTGTACTTCAGACCTTTAGGGAGAAGAGATTGTATGCAAACTTTTTGAAGTGTGGGTTCTGGAATGATTCAGTAGAGTTTTTGGTGCACGCGGTGTCCAGCGAGGGTATCTAGGTTGATCCAAAGAAGATAGAGGCAGTGCAGAGTTGGCCTAAACCGTCATCGGCTACTGAGATTCACAGTTTCCTTGGTCTGGCAGGGTACTATCGCCGTTTTGTAGAGGAATTTTCATCTATTGCATTATCTATGACAAGGCTGACCTAGAAGCGTGCTCAGTTCATATGGACTGGGGAGTTTGAGGAGAGATTTTAGAAGCTCAAGTCAGCTTTGACAACAGCTCCGGTGTTGGTTTTGCCTACTGGTTCAGGTTCCTATACATTTTACTATGATGCCTCGAGAGTTGGCCTTGGAACGATTTTGATGCAGGACGGTAGGGTGATTGGCTACGCATCCAGGTAGTTGAAGGTGCACGAGAATAATTATCCACTGCACGATCTTGAGCTAGCAGCTATTGTCCACACCTTGAAGATTTGGCGTCATTATTTATATGGATTTCATTGTGAGATTTTCACTGATCACTGTAGTTTTCACCATCTGCTTAAGAAGAAGGATCTGAATTTGCATAAGAGGAGATGGTTGGAGCTTCTCAAGGATTATGACCTCACCATTCTATATCATCCAGGAAAGGCCAATGTAGTGGCCGATGCCCTGAGTTGTAGAGCGAAGAGTTTGGGGAGTCTAGCCTACCTTCCAGCAGCAAAGGACCTTTATCACTTGATGTTCAGGCTTTAGCGGGTCAGTTGGTGAGACTGGATCTATCAGAGCCCCCGCGGGTATTGGCTTGTGTATCCTCTAGGTCTTCTCTTTATGATCAGATTAGAGCATGCCAGTATGATGATCCACACTTGCTCGTTCTTCAGGACAGGGTCCGTCGTGGTGATGCCAGGGATGTAGTTATTGGTGATGATGGGTTCATAAGTATGCAGGGCCGTATTTCCGTGCCCAATGTGGATAGACTTCGAGATTTGATTCTAGCCGAGGCCCATAGTTTGCGGTATTCAATCCATCCGGGTGCCGCATACTGTGGTGGAGGCGGATGAAGAGGGATATTGTTGAGTTTGTGACTCAGTGTCTCAACTGCCAGCAGGTCAAGTATGAGCACCAAAGACAAGGTGGGTTGCTTCAGAGATTGGATATTTTGGAGTTGAAGTGGGAGCGGATCACTATGTACTTTGTAGTTGAGCATCCATGAACAAAAGGAGGTTTGATTCTATATGTGTTATTGTGGATCGGCTGACCAAGTCCGCGCACTTCATTACTGTTAGTACTACTTATTATTTGGAGCGGTTAGCTGAGATATATATTAGGGAGATTGTCCGATTGCATGGGGTTCTAGTTTGAATCATTTCGGATAGAGGTACTCAGTTCACATCTCAGTTTTGGAGGGCCGTGCAGAGGGAGTTAGGTACTCAGGTTGAGTTGAGCACAACGTTTCATCCTGAGACCGACGGGCAGTCGGAGCCTGCTATTTAGATTTTGGAGGATATGTTGCGTTACTTTGTCATTGATTTTGGGGGTTCATGGGACCAGTTTCTGTCACTCGCGGAGTTTGCATATAATAATAGTCATCAGTCGAGTATCCAGATGGCTTTGTATGAGGCCTTATATTTTAGGAGGTGCAGATCTCTAGTTGGTTAGTTTGAGCCGGCGAGGCTAGGCTATTGGGCACAGACTTGGTTCAGGATGCATTGGGTAAGGTGAAATTATCAAGGAGCGGCTTCGCACGGCGCAGTCTAGGCAGAAGTGTTATGCAGACCTGACGGTCCGAAACTAGTCTTTCATGGTTATGGAGAAGGTGATGATCAAGGTGTCATCCATGAAGGGTGTTATGAGGTTCAGGAAGAGGGGAAAGCTGAGTCCCCGGTTCATTGGACCATTTGAGGTGCTTTAGAGGATTGGGGAGGTGGCTTATAGGCTTGCCATGCCTCCCAGCTTATGGAGTATTCATCTGGTGTTCCATGATTCGATGCTCCGGAAGTATAATGGTGACTCGTCTCATGTTTTGGACTTCAACACGGCTCAACTAGAGGATGATATGTCATATGAGGTAGAGCCAGTGGCTATTTTGGGTCATCGGGTCAGAATGCTGAGGTCTAAGGATATAGCTTCAGTGAAGGTACAGTGGAGGGGGCAGCTGATGGAGGAGGCCACCTGGGAGACGGAGCGAGAGATGTTGAGCAGATATTTTCACTTATTCGAGACTCCAGGTAGGTTTCTAGACCCGTTAAAGGACGAACATTTATTAAAGAGGGGGATTATGTAGCGACTCGGGCAGCCGTTCCGTGAGATTAGCCCCATTTCCAACGTTTCTGCTTTATGATATGTTGCTTAGCCTATTTATCTTGTATTCGGTCGGTTAGTTCGGGTTCGGAGTGGTCGTGGTGAGAATTGAGACACTTAGTCTCTCAAATTGGCTTAATAGGGTGAATAGTCAATTGGGAGTTGACTTAGTAGTAATCGATTTCGGAATGTAGATTTTATGTCTCTGATAGCTTTGTTAGGTGATTTGGGACTTAGGATTGTGCTCGGAATGAAGTTTTGATGTCCGGTGTAGAATTAGGCTTGAATTGGCGAAAGTTAGTTTTTGGCTATTTCTGGCCGGCATGGGAAAATAGTCTATCGGGGTCGGAGTGGAGTTACAGAAATTGGAGAAGGTTCTTAATGTCATTTTGGATATGTGTGCAAATTTCCAGGTCAATCGGATGTGTTTTGGATGGTTTCGGCATCCTTGGTGAAATTTAGAAATTTTAAAGTTCATAGGCTTGAATTTGATGCGATTTTGGTGCTTTTGCATTTTTTTGTGTGTTTTGAGTGTTCAACTAAGTTTTAATGATGTTACCGGATATGTTGGTAGGTTTGGTTGAGGTCGCGGGGGCCTCGGGTGTATTTCGGATGCTCAAACGGGCACTTTTGGTCTTTTGGAGATTGATGATTTTCTGGTGTTTTAGCAGCTGTGGTTTGTTATTGCGATCACGTGAGTTCATCCGCGATCGTGTAGAGTAAGTTGAGGCCAGGCGGATTTTGTTCTATGTGTTCGCGTATGAGGGGTGCAAACGCGAAGGGTAGAGTAGAGTGGCCATCGCAAACGCGGGGAAATGGAAGCGTTCGTGTAGAGTGTGAGAGACATGAGGACCCCAAGCCCATTGGCCTATGTGTCCGCATATGGGCCCATGCATTCGTGGTGGCCTAGGGTGGTTGTGCAGTGAGTTCGCGGACTAGTAGCCACATTCGCATAGAGTAAAAATAGGGGCCTGTTAGAGTGTGCTATGCGAGCGCGTGCCTAAGTCCGCGTTCACCAAGGGTAAAGTCTGGGCAAACATTTTTTAGTTCTAATTTCGGGGGTTCTTAGCCATAACTCAATATTCCATTAGAGACCCCGGAGGACGGAGATTTTGGATGATTTTCAGTGGGATTCTTGTGGTAAGTGTTGTTCAATCATTTTTGGTTCAATTTTCAGTGGGATTCTTGTGGTAAGGGAATGAGGATTCTAGTTTTATGATTTTGATAAAATTCCGAGATATGGGCCCGGGTTCGGCCAATTTCGAGAATTGTGCCTAAAATTGATAGAATTCGTTTGAGCCTTGTTCATTCAGTGTATATTGATGATGTTAAAATGGTTTTGGTTAAATTCGGAGCAATCGGGAGCCTATTTGTAGGGCAAGAGCATCGCAGATTAGTATTTTGGCCCGGTGGAGGTAAGTAATGGCTATAAATCTTGTCCTGATGGTATGAAACCCCGGACTTCGTATTTTCTCACTATTTTTAGAATGGCGCACATGTGGATGACGAGTATGCGGTGTGCACTGATTTTTGGATTGGGCTTGGTCCTCAACGTGACAACTATTGAATTGCGTATTTTTACTCTAAATCATATATTAAATTATGTTAAAAAACTATTGCTATATTTGGGCTATAAGCCATGTTTGGGGCCTCGTTCCGACTTAGTGAGAGCGGGTACCTACTGAGTGCGAGTTCCGAGTGACGAGTGATTGGGAGGCATGACTGACAGTGAGGTTGCCCGAGGGGATGATACTTAGTGACCGTGAGGTATGCTGAGTGATGTTGTGATAGAGGGGCGATTTATGATTCATGTTTTGGCCCGAAGGGCTACTTATGAATTATTTTTTTTACACTAAATTCTTCAGGATTTTTATTGGTGAAATTGTTGGAAAAGACATTTTTCAAATGATTTTACTGAAGTTGGGTTTTAAGGCATGTTGATTTCATATATATATGTATATACTGTTTGAAAGAAAGGCATGCTTATAGTGAACTGATGATTTAATTTTATGTGTTTCTTACTGCTTAGACTTGATTTATTTCCATTACTACTGACTTGGCGTACTCACATTACTCCATGTACCCATATGTGCAGATACAGGTGCTGATACCGAGCGTTAGTCATCTATTTTTGTGCGGAACAGGAGTCGGGACATAGAGGTAGTTGTTCAGCGTCCGCAACATCTCTGTTTTGCCTTTCTTATTGTGCACCTAGTTCTTCGTTCCGAGGTTTTGTACTATAATAGTAGACTTTTTGGTATATTCCGTAGATGCTCATGTCATGTTGACTCCGGATCTTGGGGATGGTTTTATGTTTAACTGTTTGTTTTGCTGAGTGGATTAATTAATTTTATATACGTTTATATATTGTTGAAAATGAGTTGGGATTTTTGAAAGAAACTGTAAATATGTGATTTTTGTCTAGCCTAGTATAACGCCCCAAAACCGTGGGATGAGACTGGCACCTAACCGAATGATCCCGGTCAAGCGGACCTGGATTGCCTTTCCTACCCAATGCGTTACCCCGTGCACAATATACAAATGTATAATGAATTTACAACCAAGTTTCCATTTTCCCATTTTAAAGCTTCAACATTTGATAATCCCAAAATATAGAAACTAAGCACAACATTTCCGACACGGAACCAAGATTACGAATAATTACAACTACTACCCAAAAAATATATATACAACCCACATCATGTCTATGGAACCTCTAAGAGTACTAGGATTTTACACAATACTTGGAGGCAACAAGGCCCCGGCTATACCTTAAAAGTCATAAAATATACAAAGGAGATGATATAGACTACACACGGCCCTGAGAGGAAATGGGCCTCACCATAACACCTAGAGAGATGAAGAGGAGGCACTGCTAACGGCGAACCGAGCTACCTGCTATAGAACCACGTACATCCATATAGAAGATGTAGCGCCCTCGACAAAACGGATGTTAGTACCATTGAATAGTACTAGTATGTATAAACAAACTTTACTCTATGTAAAATCAAGAAATACACATATACGAGGCAGTTTAAGAAACCCAGACAAATATTGCACAGAGTTATAGAGAATCACAAATGAGGTTTCCACAGTTTCTTATTTCAATTGTTTCCCCTATTGCGGCGTGCAACCCGATCCCACCTTACAATCACATTCAACCCTTATTTCTTCTTTTGCGGCCTGCAACCCGATCCCATCTCACAATCATATTATACCCTTATTACTTCTATTGCGGCGTGCAACCCGATCCCACCTTATAATTCTATTATGGCGTGCAACCATATCCGACCTTACAATCACAATTCACAGCAACAAAGACCAACAATTATATCACAAGGATCTTCATCATGAAAAACATAAGTTCATATCAACCAATAACTATGTGAAATCAAAGCACAATGATCCTTACCAATCCGTAACTCATATATGGTGTTTCCACAATCATTTAACTCAATAACAGCAGCCCATATTTACTTTTATCATTTGCTACACAACCTTTAGCACTTTGATACGTTCAACAATGTATTTAATAGCAACATCAACCAACAATTCAATCACAAAGATTCTCATCGTCAAGGATATTCATTTGTAACAACCAAGTAACCATATGAACTCAAGGCCACATAAATCTTTATCAAACAGTGAGTCATATACGGTATGTCATCAACACATAGCTCAATTAGTTTATCCCTGTTTCTTTTCCATTATTTACTACACAACATTTAGAACTTAGATACATTCAACGCTTTGTTTCATTATCATTTCTTTCATTTTGCAGCACATCCTCTCATACCAATATATTCAACATTTAACGAGCTTTGCACATTATATAATAAGCACAAAGAATCAACTTTTCGTAAGCTCATATAACAAGGTAATCAACTAAGAAATTCAACGAATGAAATATTACTACTCGACACAGCAGGGAAATCAATTCACATATGCCCAAGCAAGAATTTCATACCGAGTGCTCGGACACCAACAAGATGACTCTACAAGGATTAAAGTTAGCCATACATACCTTGATTTGATATTTTTCCTTAATTTCTACAACAGTTCATCGGACCTTCTAGCACCTTCAATCTAGTTCACAATGTAGCATAATTGAACTTAGAATTAGGAATATCGATCATGTCTTGAACTCACTTGAGCATTCTATAAAACACTAGGTGTTCCTTTATATTAAATTGCCTTTTTTTAGTGAGAGATTACTCTAACCTATTTCCTTCTACTAGATTATGACTAGTTGGTTACATGCATGCAAGAATCTTACCCCCATCTTCATGAACTCACCTAACCATGTTTCATTTTAACAAAAATCTGGAAATTAATGTTGATGGGGTAGAAGCTTACCTCTTATGGTGAAGAAAATGGTGCCCTACTTGATTATTTCCAAGCTTGAGTGATGAAGGAGGATCACACTTTCATGAAGTTGGGACTTTTTCTCTCTAGAACTCTCTCTTCCCTTTCTCTATTTTGTTTAGAAAATCTTTAAAAGGGAAGGGGATAAGTGTTTTAATGAACTGGGGGTCGGGTATAAAATTAGAAATTTAACAATCACGAAGTAGAAATGCGGTCAGGACAACAATTGCATTCCTGCTATGCGGTCCGCATTCATGTCGCATAAAGGCCCTCAAATGGGCCAAAAAGAAAAGTAGGCTGCCTAGGTATGCGACCATTATGCGGTCCGCATACCTGTTATGCGATCGCATAGTGCGTCGCACAACTCCCTTTGGAAAAGTCAAGGTGCAAGAATGCAACAACTATGCGGCCCACATTCGTGAAATGCTATCGCATTCTATGCCGCATAGTTGTCCTCAAAATGGACAGCAAACTGTCCAAGTATGCGACCACTATGCGGTCCGCACACCTGATCTGCGATCACATAGTGGACCGCAGACCTGTGCAAATCTGGAAAATTATATCTTTTAAGTCCCGAGGTACTTTTTACTCAAAAAGGGTCCGTTTAAAGAATTTCTACAGTTATAACAACACGGGGACTTATTTGGGCATTATTTTTAGCCATAAAATTTTACGGGTCTTCACATTCTGCCCCACTTAAAATCATTCATCCTCGAATGAGGATCGGGGAATCACTAGAGTAGGAAAAACAAAAAATAAGCCAACCCCCAAATTTTTACTAACTCCGATATTTCCTGAAAATTTCTCTAGAGTTTCCTTTGTAATTAGGCCTATCTACCTGTCAGAGAGCCCCCGAAACACATGTTTAACTAATTCCACACATTACCAGTTACTCTATCAACTTGCACACAATCCGGTCATTTCAACAAGTTACATGTCATTCAATTACTTCCACAAGCCTCACATAGATAAGTTAACTCAACAAATTTGCACTTAATTAAACTATAACAATGAGTTGCACATAATTCAGCTATTACAATGAGGTGCACATAATCCAACTAATCACAACAACATATACATTTATGGCACAAAGTTTGAGAAGTCACAATAGTAGGGTAATTGGGGGAGTGGAGTGTTCTTGCACAAAATCTAACACACTATATAATTGCTTAGGAATGACAACTTTCAAAACCAGTACTGGACCTATTCAAATTAGTAGGGATATTTCTCTTTCATTTCATTTTTCGCTTCCCATGTGGCTTCTTCGACTTGTTGACTCGGCCATAATACTTTAACAGAAGCAATCTCTTTGTTCCTCAATCTAAGGACTTGCCTATCAAGAATATCAATTGGAAGCTCCGCATATGACAATCCTTCATTAATTTCAACCGGCACAATGGCGGATGGATCTCCAATCACCTTGTTCAACATGGACACATGAAACACTGGGTGTACTAATGACATCTCAGGGGAAATTCTAGCCTATAAGCCACATGTCCTATCCTTTGAGCAATCCTATATGGCCCGACATACCTTGGGCTAAATTTCCCTTTCTTCCCAAACCACATCACTCCCTTCATGGGAGATACCTTCAAGAATACCCAATCATGTAATTGAAACTCCAGATCTCTTCGATGAACGTTCGCATAGGATTTCTGATGAATCTGAGCAGTCTTCATCCTTTGCTGAATGACTTTAACTTTTTCCATGTCTTGGTGCACAAGATCCGGTCCTAGCAGTTCCGCCTCGCCAACCTCGAACCATCCAATCGGAGACCTACACTTTCTTCCGTACAATGCCTCAAATGGGGCCATATTAATCCTAGCATGGAAACTGTTATTATAAGCAAATTCTATAAGCGGCAGTTGATCATCCCAGCTACCCTTGAAGTCTAATACACAAGCCTGTAACATATCTTCAAGCGTCTGAATGGTCCGCTCTGCCTACCCATCAATATGTGAGTGGAATGTTGTGTTAAGATTTACCTGCGTACCCAAACCTTGTTGAAATTTCTTCCAGAAGTTAGCTGTGAACTGGGCACCCTGATCCGAGATAATAGATACTGGACTGCCGTGGAGCTTGACTATTTCTTTGATACATAACTGAGCATAATATTCTGCAGTATCTGTGTACTTGACAGATAAGAAGTGAGCTAATTTCGTGAGTCGATCCACTATCACCCAAATTAAGTCTAACTTGCGCTGAGTGCGGGGTAACCCTACCACAAAGTCCATATTGATCATTTCCCATTTCCATAGTGGTATTTCCATAAGTTGGGTCAACCCACCGGGCCTCTGGTGCTCGGCCTTCAATTGCTGAAAATTCAGACACCTAGCCACAAAGTCCTCCACACCCCTTTTCATACCATTCCACCAATAAATCTCTTTGAGATCATGATACATCTTCGTAGAACCTGGGTGTACTGAATCCCTGGAATTATGAGCCTCTACCATTACCCTTTCCTGAAGTTAATCCACTACCGGAACACATAGCCTCCTTTGTCACCGCAAAAAACAATCATCATTGCCGAGTGAAAATGTTGTAGTCTTATGATTTAGAATATCCTTTCCCAACTGTACCAATGCTGGATCTCTGAATTGTATTTCCTTTATTTCCGTTACAAGCAAAGACTCCGCTCCATTACGCATCACAACATTCCCTTCACTTGAGGCCGAAAGACATACCCCCAGACTGGCCAACTGATAAACCTCCCGAGCCAAAAGCCTCTGATCTGCTTCCAAGTGAGCCAAGCTAACCATGGATTTCTGACTAAGAGTGCCGGCTACAACATTCGCCTATCCTGGGTGGTACAAAATATTCATATCATAATCCTTGAGTAATTCCAACTATCTTCGATGCCTTAAGTTTAACTCCTTCTGCTTGAATAAGTATTGGAGACTCTTTTGGTCTGTGAACACGTCCACATGGACCACATAAAGATAATGCCGCCAGATCTTCAATGCAAATAAAACCACCAAGAGCACCAAATCATGCGTCGGATAAATCTTATCGTGATTCTTGAGCTTCCTAGAAGCATATGCTATTACCTTACCACATTGCATCAATACACACCCCAAACCAACCCTTGAAGCATCACGATATACCACAAACCCTTCCGAACCTTCTGCCAAGGTCAACACTGGCGCCGTAGTCAATCTCATTTTTAATTCTCGAAAACTCTTTTCACAAGCATCGGACCACTAGAACTTAATCGCCTTCTGCGTTAGCTTAGTCAATGGGGAGGCGAGGGTAGAGAATCCCTCCACGAATCTTTGATAATACCCAGCTTAACCTAGGAAACTACCAATCTCTGTTGGGGTCGTTGGTCTAGGACAATCCTTTTGCTACTGCGATCTTTTTGGGATCAACCTGAATCCCTTCCCTGGAAACAACATGGCTCAAAAAGGTGATTGATTCAAGACAAAATTCACATTTTGAAAACTATGCATACAACTGGTGCTGATGAAGAATCTGCAGAACTGCCCTGAGGTGAGTAGCATGATGTTCCTGACTTGCGAATAAACAAGGATATCGTCAATGAAGACAACCAAAAAGTAGTCAAGAAACAGTTTGAAAACCCAATTCATAAAATCCATATAAGCGGTTGGGGCGTTGGTTAGCCCAAAAGTCATTACCAGAAATTCAAAGTGCCCATATCGAGTCCTGAAGGCAGTCTTAGGAATCTCCTGCTCCCCGATCATTAACTGGTGATACCCGGACCACAAATCAATCATTGAGAAGAACTTAGAACCTTGCAACTAGTCGAACAAATTATCTATCCGAGGCAATGGGTGTTTGTTTTTTATGGTGACCTTGTTGAGCTGCCGATAATCAAATACACCTCCGAAGTGATCCGTCTTTCTTTATGACAAAAATAAATGGTGCGCCCCAAGGCGACACACTTGGCCGAATGAAACCTTTTTCGAATAGATCTTTCAATTGCTCTTTTAACTCTCTTAATTCTATTGGCGCCATTCGGTAAGGTAGAATAGATATTGGCTGCATATCTTGCAATACATTAATCTTGAAATCGATGTCTCTATCGTGAGGAATCACAGGAAACTTGTCCATAAATATGCCAAGAAATTCATTCACAACAGGCACAAATTTACGAGAAGACACCTCTGAAGTGGTGTCCGCAACCCGGACCAAATGGTAGATTCACCCTTTTCTGATCATCTTTGAGGCTTTAAAGAAGGAAATAAATGTACCTCTAGGCACAACATTATTCCCTTCCCACTCGATAACTGATTCATTAGGAAACTCGAGCCTCATAATTCTGGTTCGGTAGTCGAGTTTAGAAAATCACGAATAGAGCCAATCCATCCATATAATTACATAAAAATCCACCATTTCTAACTCAATAAGATCGGCTGTGGTATCACGACCACGCACCGTGACAACACAATTCCTATAGACACGCACAACCATAATAGAATCACCAACTGGAGTCGACACATAGAACGGATCGTGATGTTGTTCGGATTCTATCCCAAAACTTGAAGCAATAAATGGACTAACATATGACAAAGAAGACCTATGATCAATGAGAGCATAAACATCATGTGATTGAACAGTCAGAATATCTGTGAGAACATCTGGAGAAGCCTCCGCACTCTGGCTATCACCCAAATGATAGAATCGACTGGGTCCCCCTCGACCCCGGGCTCCACCCCTAGTTGCACCGTGCCCTGTTGGAGCTGGAGGGCGTGCTGAAGATGTAGCGGCAGAAGAACTAGACGGCTGAGCAGTACCCCTACCCGTGCCCAGACGGGGTGCACGATACTCTCGCTGAACGTGGCCTCTCACTCCACACCTATAGCATACTGGTATATCCATGTAACAAGGCTCATAATGAAACCTCCCACACTTAGGGCATGGGGTCCTCCGCTGTTGCTGGAACCTCCCACTTGAACGACCTGACTGATGGAACATTCTGCTGTCTGAACCTGGTCCAACGCAACCTCCCTGCTGATACCTGGCCCTGGTGGCGGCCACTGGCTGAGGACTGAGCATAGGACTGAGATGGCCCTGATGACCCTCTCCCAAGGACTGATCTCCCTCCTCCAACAGAACTCCCACGGTTGCCCGCTGACCGGGCCCTACTACTGCTCTCCCTATCTATTCTTATCATTAATATCCGAGCCTCTGTAGCCTGGGAAAATCCAACAATCTTCTCGTAGTTCATATTTGAATATAGAGCAGCTGGAGCACCTTCGTTAATAACCAAAGGACCAAGGCCCTGAACAAATCGACAAACTCTAGCCTCCATAGTAGACACCATGTGAACGGCATATTTGGACAAGCACACGAAATCCATATGATACTCCCACACACTCATGTTGCCCTGCTTAAGTGCCTCAAACTCTGTAGCACGGGCGTCCATAATCTTGGTAGGCAAGAAATGATCCATAAAGGCATCCACAAACTCCTCCCACCTCGTCAGAGGGCTCCCCTCTCCACGGGAAGTCTCCCACATCTCAAACCACGAATATGCCGCTCCCTTCAGATGATAGGAAGCCAAGTCAACCCCCTCTGTCTCAGTAGCTCTCATAACTCGGAGGGTCTTGCACATCTCATCAATGAACTTTTGAGGATCAGCCTCTGGGTCGGTGCTGTGAACTCTGGAGGGGCTAACTGCAGAAAGAGGTTGACCCTGAACTTGAAGAATCCCCTTGCTCGCTAGAGGATGCAGGGGCAACATGTGATCTTTGGGCCTTGGAGGCCACTAGCTGAGTTAACATCGGAATAGATCTTCTGAGGTCCCCATCAGAAATACCGGGACCGGAAGCTGGGACTGAAGAAGGATCAGGAACATCAGCGGGAGGGACTGTAGCACCCTCCGCTGGAGTAGGAATAGAAATATCCTGGCCTGGATTGGAAGAGTCAGGCAGATTCAGGGTCGGGGAATCATTTTGACCTGCACCATAAGATAAAGAATTCACGACCACTCCTGGTGTGGCATTGGCCTCTGGGCAGAGTCTGGCTTTCTTCTTGGGTGCCATTTACTGAAAATTAGAACAATGCACGAGTTAAAGATGGACAACCTCACCTTTCACCACATCGGACGATACAGAGTAATAATTAAAGGGTATTTTCTTAAATGTCCATACATCCCCCTAATTATAGATTTGGTCGACAACACACCGATAAGAAGAGCTCTACTAGACACGGCTCTGAGACATCCTAGGACTCTTTTAAAACCTTAGGCTCTGATACCAAGTTTGTCACGCCCCAAAACTGAGGGATGAGACCGGCACCTAACCGAATGATTCCGGTCAAGCGGACCTGGATTTCCTTTCCTACCCAACGTGTTACTCTATGCACAATATACAAATTTATAATGAATTTACAACAAAGTTTCCATTTTCCTCTTTTAAAGCTTAAACATTGATAATCCCAAAATAGACAAACTAAGCACAACATTTCCGACACGAAACCAAGATTACGAATAACTACAACTACTACCCAAAATATATATATACAACCCACATCATATCTACGGAGACTCTAAGAGTACCAGAAGTTTATACAATACTTGCCGGCAACAAGGCCCTGTCTATACCTTAAAAGTCATAAAATATACAAAAGAGATGATATAGACTACACACGCCCCGATAGGAAATGGGGCTCACCAGAACTGCTAGATAGCTTAAGAGGAGGCACCACTAATGGCGAACCGAGCTACCTGCTATAGAACTACCTACATCCATATAAGAGATGTAGCGCCCCCGGCAAAAGGGACATTAGTACCATTGAACAGTACTGGTATGTATAAATAAACTTTACTCTATGTAAAATCAAGCAATACACATATATGAGGAAGTTAAAGAAACCCAGACAAATATTGCACAGAGTTACAGAGAATAACAAATGGGCTTTTCACAGTTTCTTATTTCAATTATTTCCCCTGCTGCAGCGCGCAACCCGATCACACCTAACAATTATATCCCACCCCTATTTCTTCTATTGCGGCGTGCAACCTGATCCCATATCACAACCACATTACAACCTTATTACTTCTGTTGCGGCGTGCAACCCGATCCCACATTATAATTCTGTTGCGGCGTGCAACCCGATCCCACCTTACAATTTTGTTGCGGTGTGCAACCCGATTCCACCTTACAATCACAATTCACAGCAACAACAACCAACAATTATATCAGAAGGATCTTCATCATGAAAAACATAAGTTCATATCAACCAATAACTATGTGAAATCAAGGCACAATGGTTCTTACCAACCAGTAATTCATATATGGTGTTGCCAAAATAATTTAACTCAATAAAATCAGCCCATATTTACTTTCATCATTTGCTGCACAACCTTTAGAACTTTTATACGTTCAAAAATTTAATTAATAGAAACATCAACCAACAATTCAATCACAAAGATTCTCATCATCAAGGTTATTCATTCGTAACAACCAAGTAACAATATGAAATCAAGGCCACATAAATCTTTATCAAATAGTAAGTCATATACGGTATGCCATCAACACATAGCTCAATTAGTTTATCCCCGTTTCCTTTCCATTATTTACTACACAACATTTAGCACGTAGATACATTCAACGCTTTGTTTCATTATCATTTCTTTCATTTTGCAACACATTCTCTCATACTGATGTATTCAACATTTAATGAGATTTGCACATGATAGAATAAGCACAAAGAATCACCTTTTCGCAAGCTCATATAACATGGTAATCGACTAAGAAATTCAAAGAATGTAGTATTACACGTCGATACAACAGGGAAATCAATTCACATATGCTCAAGCAAGAATTTCATACCGAGTGCTCGGAAACCAACAAGATGACTCTACAAGGATTAAAGTTAGCCATACATATCTTGATTTCTGATTTTTCCTTAATTTCTACTACAGTTCACCGGAACTTCTAGCACCTTCGATCTAGTTCACAATGTGGCATAATTGAACTTAGAATTATGAATAACGATCATGTCTTGAACTCACTTGAGCATTCTATCAAGCACTAGGTGTTCCTTTAGATTAAATGGCATATTTTTAGTGAGAGATTACTCTAACCCATTTCCTTTTACTAGATTATGACTAGTTGGTTACATACATGCAAGACTCCTACCCCCATCTTCATGAACTCACCTAACCATGTTTCATTTTAACAAAAATCTTGAAATTAAGGTTGATGGGGTAGAAGCTTACCTCTTATGGTGAATAAAATGGTGCCCTACTTGATTAGTTCCAAGCATGAGTGATGAACAAGGATCACTTTGATGAAGTTGGGACTTTCTCTCTCTAGAACACTTTCTTCCCTCTCTCTATTTTGTTCAGAAAATCTTTAAAATTGAAGGGGGTAAGTGTTTTAATGAACTGGGGGTCGGGTATAAAATTAGAAATTTAACAGTCCCAAAGTAGAAATACGGTCATCGCATTCCTGCTATGTGGTCTGCATTCCTGTCGCATAAATGGCCCTCAAAAGGGCCAAAAAGAAAAGTAGACTGCCCAGGTATGCGACCACTATGCGATCTGCATACCTGTTATGCGATCGCATAACTCCCTCCGCAAAAGTCAAGGTGCAAGAATGCGACAACTATGCGACCCGCATTCGTGAAATGTGATCACATTCTTGGCCGCATAGCTGTCCTTAAAATGGACAGCAAACTGTCCAAGTATGCGACCACTATGCGGTCTGCATACGTGATCTACGATCGCATAGTGGACCGTAGAGATGCGTAAATCTGGAAAATTATATCTTTTAATTAAAAAGGGTCAGTTTTAAGAGTTTCTACATTTATTACAACATGGGGGGACCTATTTGGTCATTATTTTTAGCCATAAAATTTTACGGGTCTTCACACCTAGTTCCACGATAGGCGCCATCACGGCCGGTCTAGGGTTTTGGGTCGTGACAGGAACATAGAATAAGGAACTTGAGACAACTATAATTGAGAATTATGGGAACATCATGGAATTCAATTCTAAGAGAGTAGTTTATCCAAAATAACTTTTTCGAGTTTTTCTTAAGACACTAAAACACCCAATTCTTCTAGAAATAACAATCTATAGAAAGATAGTGAAAATCGGTTAATAATTAGAAGGATTTCCATGATGTATCTAAGGCCCCGTAAAATATTTCCTAAAAACCGAGATTATGTGATGTCGAGCTAGGTGCAGAGGTCAATAATTGTAGAAATTCCTCGCAAGCTCGCCGCGTTTCAGAATTTTGGGATTGGATTAGTACATAAATGAGTTAAGGAAAAATGTTGGTAAAAAAATAGCACATTTGTGCGGCCAATTCTGCGACCGCAAAATTGATATGCGGACCGCAAATTAGTCGCGGAGTGAAGCAGCGATTTGAGTTGATTTTTTGACTAATTATGCGGTCCATTATGTGATCGCATAATCATTTAGCGGACCGCATAACCCATCACAAACCCCCACTTAGAAATTCATAGAGGGGTGTTATGCGGCGCATTATGCGATCGCAGAACAGGTCTCCGAACTGTAGACTGGTCGCAGACCGAAGCAGAAAAATGTCCGGGGTCGAGGGCAATTATGCGGCCCATTTCCGAACCGCAGAGGCATAATGTGGTGGCATATACGATCGCAGATCTCCGTCGGGACTCCTGTTTTCTCATTTTTAAACCCGGCCTTATCTCGTTAAATCACCCATTTTAGACCATTTTGAACCTATTTTATGATATTTCTAGAGTGAGAGGGAGAATCGTAGAGGGATGAGCTAATCTTCACCAAATTGTTCTTCAATTATCACTTTAAACTTTGAAGATATTCCAGCGGGGCACCTAAGTCTTCATCCTAAGAGGTAAGATTTCATCACCCCAGCTCTTAATTCAAAAATATAGCTATAATGGGCCATTAGTGAGATAATTAATGGGGATGAGGGTGATTACCTTGCATTCATGTGTTCCTAGAGGATGTGGGGGAGTTGTAAATAAAATATAGAGAATTGTAAATCCAAGATAGAAAAGAATAGGGTATGGGTTGGTGTAGTCTTTCCTAAAAAGGACTATAAAACCTTAATGAACACATAATGTTTGATAGACTGCTCAAGTGAGCTAGGATTATGATCATTTTCCTAATTATAGGTTCAATTGTGGTACATTGTTAAAATAGATTGAAACTGCAGATATTCCGGAACATCATAGACTTTTAAGGGGCTCAATCTAGGTATATATGGCTAAACCCCCTTCATCTGAGAATCAAAACCTCCGATGATTGTGAAAAATGTGCCTAGAAACAAAATTTTTAAGTCTTATGGAAATCCCAACAGGCGCGCCACATGGGGCAGCGCGGTAGTGTAAAATTCTTCCAGCCTTTTGGTAATTTGGACATAACTTCTTGTAGGAGTGTCCAAATGACGAACGATTTGAAGCGTCAGAAACCAGGCTCAATAATCTTTCATTTGATATGTTTTTCATACCATAAATCATTATATATATATATATATATATATATATATATATATATATGTATGTATGTACATATGCTCGTCCAAAATTTTGACTTATGCATACTCATTTGGAACTTTGGTCTATCATGTAATTTTCAACTTGACTTGGACTTAGGGCTCTTATTAGACCCCACATTAATTATAATATGCCTTGTACACTTATTTATCATATCCAATTAATATCCATCATATTAATAGTCCTCGTCTGCACACAAAATAATATAATTAACACAAATCAACTTTCTTAATAGCGCTTAAGTACTTCAATTTTTTCCGGGGTACTACATTCTTCCCCACTTAGGATCATTCATCCTCGAATGAGAAGTAAAGTCTGCCCCGAATCACATAACATAACATATCTCTTCTTTCGCACATCTCAATCTCCCTAACATTTAATTAATTTTGGCAGAGTCTACTTTGTAATTGGGCCTAATTACATGTCATAGAATCACAAAAACCATCATAATAGTACATCCACAACTCGACAAAGCATCACAAAATATCAATAACACTAATATTAGCATTACAAACACTGCATTATCATAGTGATATTTTGACATGAACTGCACATTTTTAAATCATAACACCTAGAAAATACCTTTCAAATAAAAAATAATTTCTATACAATCAAGCGAAAATATTTTATTTCCAAAATACTTTCGGCCTTGAAGGTGACCTTCTCGACTTAAAGACTTCGCCATAACACATTAGCGGAGGCAATCCAAACTTCCGAACTTATCTAACAAGGATGACAATTAGGTACCTCTCACAAGCTAACATCCATTAAATTCACCATCAATAACCTCCACCGGAATGATATACGAAGGATATCCAATTACCTCCGTAGACATAGATAGATGAAACACTGGGTACACAAAGGACAATAATAGGAAACATCACACTCATAGTTTTGCCCATTTCCTTCGAGATTTCATAAGGCCTAATGTGACTGTACTTTACCTTCCGTAAAAATTCACCCAATATATTTATAGAGAAAATCTTGAGAATAATACATTCCGAACACCTAAATTAAACCATTGGAGACCTCCAACAATTACTCCAAGAAGTGATAGCTTGAATATGACCATAAAAATTCCTATCCAATATATTTGATCGCTTCTTCTTTGACATGGTTGAACCTTCAACCCTCATAATACAATGAGGAACAACAGGGTTTGAGATTGGGATGCAATTATTCAAGAATCATTCAATGTGTTGTGTAGAGTATTTCAGGAGGTTACATCCGAAGAGATGCGAAGATTACTATCGATAGCACTGACATGATTAATCATTGTGATGAACTCAATGATTTGGAAAATAAGGCATAGAGTTAACTAGTATATCGACAATAGAAATCCTCAAGGAGGAATAGTCAAGTTCGTGACACCAATTGCCTCTTGGAGGATAGGGACAATCAGTTTAACTCGAAATGATAATATTCTGGCACCCTGAATGTGTTATAGGTTTCAAAATACATGAAGTTTCATTATGATCTTAATAGTAACTAGAACAAGGAATCTATGCCCCAAGCATCCGAGAATAACAAAAAAAGTTGAACACTTGTGAGATTATTGTCATTCCGACAACCTAACCCTTCACAATAGTTGATCCTATATGAAAGCACTAGAGATACAACTAAATTATTTTTCAAACCAATATACTCATGATATGTGGCAAAATCTGGAAGCATCTAATTTCAATTTTTTCACAAGTGAAATCACATATGTACGACATCTAAATAATTGGGATGCAATCATGTATTGGTTAAAGAAAATGAACACTTTTCTATGAGATAGGCATGTTTCTACCATAATAACTCTCAGTCTTTAATACCAGGCCACTTCATGGAAGACTACTATACTAGGAAGAAAGTGAGCTATATATGGTGAGAAAATATAGGTGTACATGAAAGTCATACTAACACCGGAAAACAACAAGATCTTCATGTGACGAATTTGTGAAAATTTCATATTTTCTCAGAAACTTTATGCGGACAAGTGACCCATTTGAATTGAGAGGTACACATATGATAGGTACTGAGATATGATTTCATGTTACTAGACAGTGAAAAGAATTCACAGAGGAGTAAAGTAACTGTTCAAACAATAGTAGCCACATACAACAGGGAGAAAAGGAGTGGCTCAAGAAGGATCTCAACACTAGGCCGCTATACATTGGATTTGATACCACATAGGTAAACTTTATGACGGTGCATGCATAAGCATAAGTGAGCGAATGTTATCCATTTGTCACGATCCAAATTTCCCTTCGTTGGGTATCGTGATGTCACCTAGTCTTAAGGACTAGGTAAGTATAAAATTCATGGAATAACAACAATAATAAATAAAATTTAGTATTTCTAAGAAATAAAAAAATTCTTTGTACAATAAGCATGTTCCCAAAACCCTATAGTACAAGTCATAAGATTTATAGAGTTTACTACAACTTGTAATTACAACTGTTTGGAAATAAGTAAAAACAGTGTAAATGAAAAATACCAAGGTGACTTCGAAGCCTGCGAACGCGACGACAAGTTTACCTTGTGTCTCCTCGGCAAGAATCTGCACAGCTACTAACGACCAATACCTGGATCTGCACAAAAATATGTAGAAGTGTAGTAGGAGCACACCACAGCGGTTCCTAGTAAGTATCAAGACTAACCTCGATGAAGTAGTGACGAGGATTAGTCAAGACACCCACTAGTATAATAAACTGAACAAGTATCAATATAGGAATAAAGGAAAAACGATATACACATAAAGGCTACACAATATAGCTAACAGAACAATGAATTCGATAAAGAAGGAAAACAATAAGTATCAGCGAAAACCATGAAATAACACAAAAGATTGAGTAGAACACAAACAAATATGGAATGTAAATATACAACACAGACAGGTAATGACTCAACAACTTCAACACCTTCTACATCAAATTCGTAATCATATCACGAGGTTCTGAACCTCAGACAAATCACCATATACGGGTCCCAATGTTCGAACCCTAACACTTGGCATGTTGTGCCCTCATTTTAGTACTAACTGCACGGACTTCTCACGTGCCAATTTGGTCATTTCAACCCATATGGTAAGTACAACAAGAGTATTTATACTTGAAAACAACAAGGAACCCTAAATCCTTTATATTACTTAACTGCGTGTATGCTTGTGCGCGTGCCCTAACATGATTCAACAACTAGTAAGCACAAGGAAAGAAAACAGAAACACGTACATTGTCATCTCACAAATTTCTACACAAATAAACTGACACGGTAAGTGCTCCAGTACACAATATCAACAACAAGGAACGCCCCAAAGCCAACACAAGTATCACAAACAATCCCTGACATAGCCCACCTTGTCTCGCCACATGTGCAATAGTAAAGTATATGCCTGCATTGTTTCGCAACACGTGCATAAACATGTTCCTACCTTGTCTCGCCACATGCGCAACCCTCAATATCATATCCCACCTGATCACGCAACATGTGCAATATCAATAGTAAACACGGCACAGTAGAAACCTCGTGCAAATCACTATATTAACAACCGCACGGCAGAAACCTCGTGCTTTACAACAACAAGTACAACAACAACAATGGAAACAATTCAAGATAAAATAAATACATCAACTCAAGAACCTTCGATCACAAAATAGGCAAAACTAGTTCATGAGAAATAAACACAACAAGGAAAGCTAGGCGCATTAAGAATCACTCAACAAGGAAGGAAAATAGCACATAAAAATTGTCACTAATTACACGGGTTAACAACAAGAAATCAACACGAATCCAATAACTCTATTTATGGGCAATTCAACTAAGGTATTGTCTATCCAAACATCCTTTAAGGTAAGTAGTTTCAAGGGTACTCAACAATTTCATTTAAGTACAAGCAACGTGAAAATAATCATAACCTCACGTAAGACCAAACAATTATAGAATGGGATGAAGATAATTACTATTAGAGATAAGCAGTTAAGAAGACATAGCATGATAGTAAAAGGAAATAAAATCTTCATATAAGTCAATTAGGAGTCAAATAGGCAATATGAGTAAATCCAAAAGTAAAATATTCTACATTTAAGCAAAAAAAGATGTAACTAGAATTAGGAAATTCAATCATGCCAAGGACAATTCATACTCGGCGAATATAAGGACCTAAGATTCCAAAAGGGTCAACTTTCCACAAATAAGTCTAAGCATGCACTTGTCACCTCGCGTACACGGACTACAATAAACATAGAAGACTCAAATTCTAAGGGGTAATTTTCGCACACAAGGTTAGGCAAGATACATACCTCAAAGACGACAAACCGGTACTCTAAAATAGACTTCTCGGGTGAAAAGGCTTCCGGACGACTCAAGTCCAACTAGAACAACTTCAAAACACACATAAGACTTCTAAGGAACTATTCCGGATAAAAAAACTTCAATCTTTATCAAATTCAAAAAATAAAATATGTCCAAAAGTCTACCCCCGGGCCCGCACCTCGAAACCCGATAAATTTTATAAAATCCGAATACCCATTTTAATATAAGTTCAACCATACATAAATTACCAAATTCTGGTAGCATTTTGCCCCATACATCATGAAATTTTGGTTTAGGAATTTCCTCAAAACCAACATTTTCTTCCAACTAACAACACAATTTTAATGATAAAAACAAAGACTAAATCATGGAATATATTTAATTCTAGGTGAATAACACTTACCCACTCAATTCCGAAGTCCAAACTCAAAATATGATGAAAATAGAAAACCCTCGACTTATATGAATCTGCCCAGTACTTCCGCATCTGCGCATCCTCTTCTGCGGTCCACCAAACAGCATCTGTGAGTTTTTACTTAAGGGCCACAACCGCATCTGCGTCACAAGAAGTGCACCTGCGGCCAACTCTCCGCATCTGTGCAGACTGCCCATGCCAGCTTTCCTCGCACCTGCGCTTCCTCCATCGCACATGCGACCATCGCACCTGCGCCCAAGGTTCGCAAGTGTGATTACACCTGAACTCAACCTTCCTAAAACCATGGAATTCATTTGCGACTCGTCCGAAACACACCGGGGGCCCTCGAGACCCTGTCCAAGCATACCAACCAGTTCCACACTCTAACACGGACACACTCGAGGCCTCAAATCACATTGTGAGCATGTAATTTCCCCCTATTAGATACTCCTACAAATTTGATAAATAATTCATTTTTTTTATGGAATTTTATCAAACTTAATTGTTTTTCGTGAATTATTTGCACTGTATGGTCATAAGTCATCTTTTAAAATTTATGATAATAACAAAACATTTTTAAATTTTTATAATTAAGTTTTTTAGTTTAAATTTCCTAATTCAATCATATTATTAGGAAAATTACAAATTCGTTCTTTAAATAATTATGAGTATTAAAACTAATAGCCTCACGTTAATTTACTCATTCATTAAGCTATAATTGGATGAAATTAGGTCAAAATTAATTTTTATTATTTAGAATGATTTAATTAGTTTGATTACTTAACCTAAGTGTTCCCAAAGACAAAAATTGGACCTGGGCCAATGCACCCACGCCCAAACCCCCTTTCTCACTACCCAATACACTCCAGCCCAACCCAAACGTTGCCTAGTCCAAACGTTGCTTCATTTCCAACCGTTAGATCTTGTTGATCCAACGACTCACAACCCCCCATCCTTTAAGTATAAGACTGTCCAATAAACACCCCACTCTCTCAAACCCAAAGTCTAACACCCTCCAAAACACCCCCCTGTCCGTCTCTCTCACCTCTCCCTAAACACCAAACCCTAGCCGCCACCCTTCGCCTACAGAAAATCGCCTCCGGCGGCGAGCTTCACCAAATCCGGACCAAATCTTCACCAGACACTCTCCTCCTCCTCCTCCTCAGTCACCCCCGTCGTTTATTCCACCAAAATCCCACCCAAAACCATCCGATCTTAAATCTAAGAAATCTGAAACCCTAAAAACACATGTCCGGCCGATTCAAGAACAACTAATGGTACAAAGCTACATGATTCAATATCTCTTGATGAGAGATATTGATTCATGTGGGTTTGGATCATATCCAAACCCCGCCAGAATCCGACTAAGACTGGCGACTTTATTTTTTCCTGCCAAAACCTTTTAAACGGGTATTCCCCCTTCCTATCTATTTCTTGCATGAATACATTGGTTTAATCATTGTTTTTGTATCAGTGTGTGATTTTTTTTTTTCATCATCTCTGTGGACTTGTTCCTGTTTATTCTTGTTTTTAGTTTAAAGACGCAAATATATCTAGCTTAGGATTTTTTATCACTATTTTCGGGTGATTTAACTATGGTGTAACCAAGATTAGTATTAGGTTTCAGTTTATTTTCTTTACTGATTTTTAGGCATCTGTTGTTTATGAACTTTTTGTCAAGAAACAAGCATGAATGAACTAGTTGTTACATCCTTGAATTCATATGCTGAAATGCTGATATTGCATCTTGCTGTGAAAATGCAAAAACCTTTGTAGCATTTTAGTCAGTTGGTTGATCATGTATTGCTTGAGGTCGTCATTTGATTTAGCCCTTGATTTTGTTGCCTATGTTAGTAGTCACAACTAGGTGTTAATTTCCAATTAACCATGGGATGGCCTAATTTTGACTCTTAGTTTAGTCTGGAATAATTAATTAACCTAAACAAACTAAGCCCTACCTAGACCCAAGTAGAAGCTGAAGCAGGCCTTAACACAAGAAGATTAACTAAGTCTAAGAATTTAATTTAACTAACCTAAAGTAATTAATTAATCTAAAATCAATTAACCTTTGATAAAACAATGAAGGTTTAGCTATTAGTTAATTAGATTAATATGAAGTTGTTTATTTACTAATAGTTAACATAGCATAAGACTCACCTAAATTCCAATAATTGATTTAACTTAATCGACTCCTTCAAACAAAATGAACTAGGTAACTTAACCAACTTCCTTTAATTATCCTAAGCCTAAAGAGCTAAGTTAACTAACCTAAGTCTAATAGTCTCTTAAGTAATTAAGTAAATGCTAAAATCTGTCTAAAATAATTAATTTAAGATTAACTAACTAAAACAAATTAGTTGACCTAGGCTTATTAGTTAATTAAGTTTTTGATTTTAGTTAATTAAGTAAATTCACCAAACTAAATCAGTTACCTTAAGAATTGAATTGATCAACTTACCTTAAGTAGCAAGCTAAACCTAGTTTGACTAATAGGAGCTTTAATCAATTAACTTAATTAGTTGACCTAACCTTGGTTAAAAAATAACTAGTCACCTATGGGACCTAACTAGTGTTAGTTAATTGTAGTTAAAAAATAACCTAAGTGAGTTTTAACCTTGATTACCCAATTTGTAAATTCAGGGACTCCAAGGGGGTACAACAGGTAATGTAGATTAGGAAATCAGATTTTTAACGGTAGAAAGGTCTTTCCTAAGGCTAGAATGTTCTGGAAACGGGCAGTTGTCCCAAAAGGATAGGGTGGACAATTGTACATGTACCCTCCTCAGGCTAATGAATTAGGAATATACCAAACGATATCCCATTCCCAAGTCTCCTATAAATAGACACCCCTCCCTTTAGACAAGGAGGATTTTTTTTGACACTCTCTTAGCTGCTAATACATTCAGAAAACATAGAAAGAATAAAAAAAAAAATTCTAATTCATAAAAAAAAATTTCAAAAAAGTATTAGTAGTAAAACAAAGAAAAATCTGATTTCCCATGGAATCAACTTCATAAATACATGGTCTAGTTCTCAACTTCTGTTTCTTTTACTTTAGACTTTGATTTTGGGAGTTTTATGCATTCTTACTCAAGATTTCTGGATCAATTCTTGTTGGGCTACTGGGTTTTCTTTGGGTTTCTTTTTGCTGCTGCTGATTGCTCTTCCTTCTTGTCGTTTATCGTTCATACTTGACCTTTATTTGGTCAAGTCTCTTTGTTGTTTTTCTCTTAAAAGGTATGTATCAGCTTATCTCTTCTTAATGAAATTTTTTGACTAGAATCCTCATTTTCTACTCACGGTATAAAACTGACTGTTCTTGATAAATGAAGTTACTGTTTCTGTTTTGTTAGATGTGACTGTGTAGATGTTTATTGTCATGATAATGACTCTGTGAGTGTGATAGGTAATGTCTTGATGTTTGTATTTCACCTGCTGGTGCATGATTGTTTGCCTCAGATTATATGTATATAAATGTGATAAATACTCATAGTTCTATATTAGGAAACAAGCCGCATTACGGTGTGGAATCTGACCTTCTCTATGGTCAAATTCTATCAATAAGACTGCAGAAATATGCTTTCGATTGAGTCTCTTTGGTAAATAAAGAGATTCAATAAGAAAGTCTCCAGATAGTTTAGGATATTCGTAATAAGGTAGATGAATATGACTTCTTAATAGTCAAATTCACCCCTTAGTAGTGCAAAAACATTAGTATAGTTGGCTGAATTTTACCCTTTTAAAGGGTATAAAATATGCAATTAAGAAAGGAATTAGAGTGAGGAATCTGAACTTTTGAATGGCAAGATTCATCCTCTAAAATGCCTAAATAACCAAGCCTCTATATGGTTTGGAATTATGTTAAGTTAGCACTAGGGTAGATGAATCTGACTTCCTTATAGTCAAATTCACCCCATTGATAGTGCATAAGAGTAGTTTAGATTTTCTGAAAAGTGTCCTTCAAAGGATATAAGTGTGTAATGAGAAGGAGCTTTAGGAATGTGAATCTGAAGTCACAAAATAGTCGGATTCACTCCTCAAAATGCCCATAGTAGTCAAAGTATTTGAATAAATGCTTGCTAAAATTTGTTGCATAACATAACGATGACTGTTAAGAGTCTAAACAAAGTGATATTATTGGATTTGAATCTAACCCTTTCTATGGTTAGATTCAGTCCATAAAAAGGCATGAACATATTTTGTTCTCATGTGGAATCACTAAGGTTGAATCTAACTTCCTTTTATGGCTGGATTCATCTCACAAAATGCACAAAGGTCTTTCATATTGTCCAAGTACTCAAACTTTGGACTTATAATTTTAGATTAACATTGAAAAATGCAGGTTTAAGCCTTTGAAGGACATGTTTGCTAGCTTGTACAGGAGCAGAAACTAGTTTTGTTTTCACTTCTTTATTTTTCCTATAAGTAAAAATAGGTATTATTATGGGTTAGGAGTAATGTAATAGCATATCTACAGTCTTCTATATACATTTCACCTTTTTCAGTTGTAAATATGGACTGAACTATATAAACTTTATGATCAGTTGTATTTTTCTTAAATCTGAAACGTTTATTACTATAGTAGTTATGGGCCAGACCTTCTAAGGTCACCCCAGCTGGGCCGGACTCGTGAACATGGCCCAATTGAGCATGATAGTGTCTGAATTTCAGGATATGGGGCCTTGAATGTTGGACCCATTAACTGTATTAAAAAATCTCTAACCAGTCTTTTTCTCTTCTGTTGTCAATTAGCGTGAGGAGTATTTTCATTTACAAAATCCACTGTAAATTTCTCACTACGAACACAAATGGGTTTCAAATCGATAATCAAAATATAGAATCTAAAATCCGGGGTTTTTCTTAGACTGTCCGCTCTAAATAAAACCAACCCTGGCGTAGTTCAGTTTTTAAGGTTGTTCTGTCACAAGATTTAAGACAAAGGTCCATATTGGGTCCATGATCTTTGTATAAATACTCTTGTTTAGTATATAGGAGTAGATAATCAAATGGTAAATAAATCTTGTACATGTAACATTATATTCACAATTCAAATTTGCCTTATTTATTACCATATAGATGGGACATGTGTTAGCATGTTTGTTCTTAACTGTTTTTCGAATCATGTCCAAATAACCTAATTAGGATGGCCTAAAGTGATACAATTTGGGGCTTAAATGTGGCCATAGCCCAAAACATGTTATCTTTAGGCTATTGAACATCATTTTAGGTAATCCTTAGGTAGAATGAACACCTTTACTTTCAAACTTGACAAAAATTGATCATTACCTCAAAATTACAATAAACTACACTCGGGAATGGCTACTCATGCCCCCGACCCTTAACTCTAAACAAATAATAAAAATGCACATAGCAATCACGGGTTCATTTCATGTGATGATTTTGCCACGTGCTCAAAAACAACAAGTGTACGCCATCATAACTTGTCTAAGATAAATCCATAAACATCCTAATCGATCTTAAAACTAAAACGCTCTTCCAAAAAAATAGAAAATATAAAGAATGATCGAACATTGCCTCAAATAGGCACTATAAAACTGTCATGACCATAGTCTTGACCACGTAATCTCCACTCGGGTGCGACAACTCATGTCCCATCTTCAACTTCAAAATTATAATAAAAATCACACGTTGTAATTGCGGGTGCATTTCACGTGGCGCGGTTATAATGTGTCCAAAAATAAATAAGTGCACACCATCGTGACTTGCTTCAAGATAAATCTGTACATATTAAAAGCGGCTAAATATTGAAAAAGGCTAAAAGCACAATAAGTTTAAAATACTTAATAATAAGATAATTAGGCCAAATATTAATAGTTAATCGACCGTGCTAGAACCACGGAACTCGGGAATGCCTAACACCATCTCCCAGGTTAATAGAATTCCTTACTCGGATATGTGGTCGCAGACAAATCAAAAGAGAGTCAAAATTTCCTCGGTTTGGGATTTTAAAACAAAACGGTGTCCTGGAGCATCTAAAAAATTCGGGTGGCGACTCTGAAACAATAATAAATCCCAAAACAAATTAATGTCACTTAAAGTGGAAAAACTCCCTTATTACCTTTAATTAACCTGGGGGTAGCGGAAAAAGGAGGTGTGACACACATCATAACACGACAAAGCTGTGAATCGAGCTTATGAACTACTAATTCTTTATACTTCTAAACTCGTGCCGAAACCTATCAATTCAACCCGGAAAGACGCGAAATTTTGCAGACAAGTCCCAATTCACATAACGGAGCTGCTCAAACTATCGGAATCGCATTCCGACCCCGATATCCCAAAAAGTCAGCTGTGGTCAAACCACTCAATTTTTCAAACTTCAAATGTTCAAACTTTCACCGAATTGCCTCAATTTACTCCACGGACCTCCAAGTTCAAATTCGGACCCACGCCTAAGATAAAAAACACCATATGAGGATGTTGACATTATCAAAAACTTATTTCTGAGCCGTTTACGTAAAAGGCAAAATTTCGGTAAACTTCCACCGCTTAAGCTTCTGAACCAAAAATTCTTCTTCCAATTCCACTCTGCATTATTCGATAACTGGATCCAACCATGCACGCAGGTTGATATACACAAATGTGAAGTTGTTCAAGAACTTATTCCACCAAACGGAAAATAAATTCTTAAAATGACCGGTTAGGTCGTTACATTATCCCCCTCTTAAAACAAATGTTCGTCCTCGAACGTGCCAAGTTTCGTCTCGAAGTCTTCAAATCACGGAATGCACACTTCCAAAACACACTCGCGGGTGATCCCACATCACCCCAATCTACATATGCCTGACGACACCATATCAACTGTGATTTAGCCTTTCTACTAACACCGATAAGCCTCAGACCCCATATTTTCACATTCTCTTCATTTCCACAAGACCCGCACCTATGGTGTTGTGTTATCATTGAGGATAGTTGTTTCTACTGTATAACGTGAATATAACAGCCTACTACATGTTTTTGAAGTTGTTTGTATGTTGTTTGCATTATTTGAGCAAAATACTACAAGAGGAGACTTTAAAATAGTTTAAGATGTTGTTTTTAGTTGACTATTTTGGAAAGGTTGTTTACATGTTCTTTAAAGGTTGGAAATTATGGAAAATAACTTTCGTATGATGTCGTTGTTATAAATATATTGTCTACATGACAAACTCTTTGCTGGTACTATGAATATGAGGAGAAAGGACAATGTAACAATTGAAAGTTGTACTTGTTGTTGTGGGATTGTTGTGATGTTTGAGGGTGAATTAGGATATGAATAGGAGGCTATAAGTATTCACATTATACTTAATATCATAGTGGATATGTTTTTATGCTAATGAATGAATGAATTTGGGGCTAAAGGGTTCTGAAGGGATTGAATCCGAGCTCCGTTTGTCGTGTTAAATAGTAGTTTCGTTGGTCATGTTTAAGCACTTGTTGTTGTGTAGCTTGATTTGTGTTGTGGTGATGAAAGTACACGTGAATATTGTATTCTTTCTTGATGGTTTATTAACTTGGGAAATCATGGAAACAGGGGAGGTGCGGCCTATTTTAATATAAAATAAGCTTGTCGTTCGTTCTACGATAGTTGCATCTTTCGTAGTTTAACAATGGTATTATTATCGCTGTTGGTGATTAAAGTTCCAAGAGATGAGTTCAAAATGGTCATTGGAAATATTGTGGTAACGTATATTAAGGCTATACCTATCCCTCATTTTGGCACAATCCTGTAACTATATATGCTTGATAACGAGACATAAGAGAAGTTTGTATTCCTGAATTTATTCATATTATCCTAGTTTCCTAAGCTATAGTATTCTCCCTTATTGGGACATTCTATTCAGTTATGTATTGTCTTCTTTCAGTCAAGAGAGCAGGGGTCTCTATATATATACTGTATTATAGTATTATCACCACCACCGAGCTATAAACGGTGGACATGCCCCTATTGGGAAACCTCTTATCAGATGCTAAGTTATATACCGAGCCTACTCTGGTCGAGCGCTTATGAACAAACCTAGAATGGTCGAGATATTAAGGCTAGCATGGTTGAGTGCTGATGAACCAGCCTACTACGGTAGAGTAGTTATACGTACCGATCCTTATAGGGCCGGATAACTATTTTACTTACTATATTGAGAGAGTTGACTCAGTATCAACAAGTAAGTATATCTTCAGATCATCTTTGACTCCCAGTTACTTTCAGTTATTATATTATCATTTCAGTCTCAACTTTCAGTTATTCTATTGCGTTACATACTCGGTACATTATTTCGTACTAACGTCCCTTCTACTAGAGACGCTGCATTTCATGCCTACATGTCCTGATAGACAGCCGGATAGGCCTTTACAATAGACAAAGCCAAAAATCATCCTGTGTTACCAGGTCTAGACTTTGGAGTCCATTTTATGTATACAAGTTTGATGGGTAGGTCGAGGCCATGTCCCGACCATGATAAATTTTTGTTATCTCTATAGGCTTGTAGACAAGTCCTGTATATTTTTTATATCAGTATATTGGCCTTATCAACCGTGTGTGCACATTTAGTTGGAGCTAGTTGTAACACCCCGTAAATCTAGATTAGTTGTAGATTCATTAAATGAGTATTAATATGACCTTCTAGACATGTGAAGTCCTATCGGGATGAATATCAGTTTTGGAATCATGACCGATAGCGAGGTGCATAAAATTCGATAGAATCAACTAAGTCTATGTACATCTTATTGCCTTAGTTAGTTCAAGGACATAAAACTCGTGGCCATAGATAGTTCAAGGCGTTAATAACTTAGTTCCATAGAGAGTGCAAGGCCATAAAAATTCAGTGCCACATACAGTGCAAGGCACTGTCCAGGTCATCATCCTTAGCGCCCAAAACAGTGTAAGGCAGTGTAAATTTGGTGCCTCTGATGGTGCCTTACACAGTTATTTTAGCGCCTCTGACAATGCCTTGTGCCGTCGATGCTTCTTCGATCTATTATTATTTCCCTCCTAGGTTTTGGGATATGTTCACTTATTTAAAAGCCCCACCTCGTTCCCCCACAACCCAAACATGAAAAGCTACTCTAGAAAGGGATGCTCTCAAGAAACAAACTTCCCCAAGGTCCCTCCATCATCCAAGATAAGTTTTAAAAATGAGTCTACGTTAATTTTAATTCTCCAACACCTTATTAACATGGGTAAATCCTCCCACTCATTAGATATTCGATTGAAACACCATTGTTTATAAAGAAAACCTTAGAACTCGAATTCAAAAGGAGTGAACTTCGAAAAGGTAATGCTTCTAATCCATAATCATTTATAACTATAAATTGATCAGTTTTGGGAGAATAGTAAATGAGTTTGATAAATAGAACCATAATGACTTTCCTATGGTTTTTGGTATTTGACTTATGACCGTTCTAGACATTTAGGTGATGAGAAACGGTGTTAGTTAAATTTATTTGGGATTGTAGAATCACCCAGAAGTAGTAGAATGAGAATTAGGTGAGTAAAACTCCATTAATCAGGGCTATGAGGCTTTACGCCCAAAAGGTGTTTGAAAAAATTCGAAAGTTACCAAAACATGAGCATTAGTGCTAATATTGGTTCCTCTTGATATATATTGACATAGATTATCGTTGAAAGAGGCAACGAACATCGTGATACTCTTAAAAAGGGGCAGAGCCAAGGTGTGAGAGGCTAACTCTCTATGTTTGGGAATATTAATGATTCTCCATACAGTTCATTTCTTTTACGACATTACTAATTGCCTCAAAAATGTATAGTTAAGACCAGTTCCATGAATAGTTTTAGAACACCTATTATCTTGCTCCATAATTATTTCATGACTTTCATTCTGAATGTTGTGACCTCAGTATGAAATCAATATAGGCTTGGGTTTGAATCCCATGAGTCGCAGTCTAGATTACTCTGCGTGTCATAAACGTTTGAAGTTTAAGTTTTTATAATTAGTTCAACAATACATGTCACAGTCTAGTCCTATTTAGTATTCTAGTATCATGTAACTCAATATAATTAATCATTTCAGCATCACATATTGCAGTATGATTCACCTCTCCTGAATTTAAATCCATGAATGTTGAACACCTATATACGGGTCTGAGGTCGTAGTTTATATGTTTCATGCATGTTTGAGCCCGACGCTGTATTTGATGCTTTACGCATTTTTGGGCCTCAGGCCGTAGCTTATGCACATATATATTGGGCTCGAGGACGTAGGTTATTCAAATAAACAGGTTTTTCATCATTCCGAAGAGGGGGTATTCATATCCTTACTTCCTTAGTTCATTTAAGCTATCATTTATCATTCTAGTTATCACTTATCATTTCAACTACTAGTTAGCAGTTGTCATTTTACTTTCAATAATTATCATTTTAGTTATCAATTACAAGTTCTCAATCATCAACCTAGTTTCAATTTCAGTATTTATAGTGCATTCATTCAGTTGATTTACATTCAAGTACAGTTCAAATGTACTGATATCCCTTTTGCTCAGGGCCTGCATCATATGATATACAGGTTGACGATTCAGAGCGCTAGGATTCTTGTACCAGGTATTTTTTGATCCCAGTTCTTTCGAGGAATTATCATTATTTTACAATCTTTAAGTATATACAGACAGTTAATGTTTTCTGTAGTCCATTAGAGGTTTCATAGACTACAGTAACAACTACACAAAGTTAAAAGATTTTCATGTTAAATAATGTTGTCTACGTATATGTTCATACATGTATTCGTGTTTCGACACTTTTATTTAAACCATTCAGACTTTCAGTATATCAGCATGTGTTAGTTTATCTTCCATATTCAGTATGTTATGATATCATATGTTGATTCAGCTAGCCAATTGGTTTGCTCGGTGACTTGTAGTCGAGCACCGACTGTCGTGTTACGTCCAGGCCCAGGTTCAGGGCGTGACAAAGCTGGGGATCAGAGCACTAGGTTCAAGAGTCTTAGGGAGTCTATGAAGTCGTGTCTAGTGGATTTTCCTTTATATGTATGTGCCATCCACACATATAAATTTTTAACTACCAAGACAATCAGGATTGTCTCAATTCTTTCTACTCTAGATGGTGCCATGAAGCTTAGAGTAATAGGTAACAGTGTGTTCTTATCGAATTCCAGATGTATCGAATGCCCACGTTATGAGTAAGAAAACTCAAGGTCGTAAAGAGGATTATTTCCCATTGGGGTATTATTATGGAGTACAGGTTGGTAAGAAATGAGACTTCAGCGGATGTTGAAAGTAGGCTGCAATTAATAGTAATAAATATTAGAGCATAACCTTAGAAGATATTACGAACGCACTTATCATATCCTATGGTTATTAGTTTACCTTAGTTACCAGTTATACTAGCAGGTTGATGGTTATTTCGTATGCCAGTTATTAGTTATTCAGTTAACAAATCTCCAATTTTGGTTGTATCAAATTTTTGGTGACTTTTGAGTGCATATTGATGCCTACAGGTGACAAAGGAAAATATAACTAATGGTGATTATAGCAAAATCTTCGCATGTTTAGGTGCGATTAAGACCTAAGACTTGTTGATGGTGTAGGAAGTGATTTATGAGATGATGGCATCTCTAACGTACTTGTTCATTTTTAATTCTTGGAAATGGAGCCACATGCTGGAGGATGATAGTTTAGATTTCAACCCCATGGTGTAACATGTTAAAGATTTAACCACAACGGGCATAGAAATGATCAGTATAGTTCTCAGCAGAAAAGAGCGTAAGGCCAAAATTCATAAGAGTCTGAAACATTCATTATTACCAAAGATGTGCCTTTCGTACGATTCATGCATATGACTAAGAAGATATGATGTATGAAATGAGAACCAAAAGTAGCCGAAATTAAATATTAGGGAATGATTTTAAGTTTGTTAGATTTATTCATATTAGTACTAGAAAGTATCACATTAGTATGTTACTATAAGAAGCGACAATTATTGTGTGATTAAAGATATGACAGTTCCCCCTTAGGTTATGTGACTGTCACGACCCGGCCGGTTGTTCCATGAGATTAACCTCGTTTCCCCCATTTATACTTTATCATATATTGCTTAGCCTGTTTATGTTGTGTTGGGTCAGTTGGTTTGGGTTCAGAGTGGTCATGGTGAGAATTGAGGCACTTAGTCTGTTAAAGTAGCCTAATAGTTGAAAAAGTCAACTGAGAGTTCACTTGTTGGTAAATGACATTGGAATGCGGATTTCATGGCTCAGATAGCTTCGTTAGGTGATTTGGGACTTAAGAGTGTGTTCGGAATGAAGTTTTGATGTCCGGTGTAGAATTAGGCTTGAATTGGCGAAACTTACTTTTTGGCAATTTCCGGTCGGTAGTGGAAAATAGGCTATCAGGGTCAATATGGGATTCCAAAAATTGGAGAAGGTTCGTAATGTCATTATGGATATGTGTGCAAAATTTAGGTCAATCGGTTGTGTTTTGTTTGATTTCAGCATCGTTGGCGAAATTTAGAAGTTTCAAAGTTCATAGGTTTGAATTTGATGTAATTCTGGTGTTTTCATGTTGTTTTTGGTGTTTTGAAGGCTCTACTATGTTTGAATGATTCTATGGGGTATGTTGGTATGTTTTATTGGGGCCCCGAGGGGCTCGGGATTGATTTGTGATGGTTGTCGGGGGTTTGAACTTAGGAAATTTGAAACAAATGGTTGCTGGTGTAAAGCTACTGCTAAGGCCGCACCTACGGATGGGCAGCCGTAGGTTCGAAAGAAGGCTAGGCAAGAGGAGTCCGCAAGTTCGAAGAGTTGGCCGTGCTTGCGAAGCCACAGGTGCGGACAACAGATCTCAGGTGCGAGAGTTGGATCTATTAGTGCGATTTCACAAGTGCGCACCTGGGACCGCAGGTGCGAGAAAAGGTCCGCATGTGCGTATTAACTGCGCATAACAGTATAAAAGAGTGCCTCCGTGAAATTTTTGTTATCGTACCATTGTTGCATGCAGTTGGAGCTTATTTGAGGGAAAATTGAATAAGGAATTCGAGGGTCTTCAGTGAAGGTAAGTTCCCGGATTATAAAAGTTGTTTCTATGCTATTTTGTTCGGATTAGGGTTGTAATTTGAAGGATTAAGGTAGAAATTTTTTGGAAAAAATGGGAGGAGGTTTGGAAATTCTTTTGGTGATTTGGGTAGGCAATTGTGGTCCGATTGTGGTGTTCTTGGTATTTGTAGAATCGTGGGAGGACGAGGTTTCTAGTGATGTAAATTTTATCGAATTCCGAGACGTGGGTCTGGGGCTCACGTTTGGCAAAATTTCTAGATTTTTGTATAAATTGATAGTTTTGGATTGGGCTATTCCTTTGGCGTATATTAATGATGCTAATCTGGTTTTGGTTAGATTTGGAGCAATCGGGAGCAAATTTGATGGACAAGAGCATCACGGGCTAGTATTGTGGCCCGGTAGAGGTAAGTAATGGTTATAAATCTTGTCCTGAGGGTATGAAACCCCGGACTTCATATTTCCACTAATTATAGAATGGCGCACATGTCAAATAGTGAGTATGTGGCGCGCACTAATTTTTGTATTGGACTTGGTCCTCTCCGCAACAACGATTGAGTTGCGTATTTTACTCTAACTCATATGTTAAACCGTGTTCTAAAGACTATTGCTATATTTGGGCTAAAATCCATGTTTTGGGCCTCGTACCGACTTGTTTAGACCCCTTGGGGGATTTTTACTTCTATTTCCTCACTGTTTGTTGATGATTTACATTCAGTCACACTGCGCTTACTATTTTCGAAACTCAGCATGGTTTACACTATTTTAAGATATAAAACGATGTTTTAGGTCGAGTACCCCATTTTTTTTTCTGATACTCCTGATGGGCTTTTGAGAGGTTCTGACTGAGTGAGGCCGAGGGCCTTATTGTGAGGATATGATACGCCACGAGGTGGCTTGATATTAGGGATTGGGCTGAAGGAGCCCCTCCAAAGTATTTACACACCCCCAGTGAGCGCATGTACCTACTGAGTGCCGAGTGATGAGTGATTGGGATGCATGAGTGATAGTGAGGTTGCCCGAGGGGCTGATACTGAGTGGCTGTGAGGTGCTGAGTGATGTTCTGCCCGAGGGGCGATTTATTATTCATGTTTTTTCCCAAGGGGCTACTTATTATTTATTTCATTTTTACACTAAATCTTTCGGTTTGAAATTGTTGAAAAACACATTTTCCAAGGTATTTTTCTGAAGTTGGTTTTAAGGCATGATTATTTCATATATCTATGTATATATTGTTGGAAAGAAAGGATATGCATATTGTGAATTGATGATATTGATTTTTATGTGTTTCTTGCCGCTTAGACTTGATTTATTTTCATTACTACTGAGTTGGCATACTGACATTACTCCCTGAACCCCTCTGTGCAGATTCAGATACATATATCGAGCATTAGCTATCTATTCCGTGCGGAGCCGGAGATCGGGATATAAAGGTAGCTATTCAGTATCCGCAACATCTCTGTTCTCCCTTCTTTATTTTATCTAGTTATTCATTTGGAGGTTTTGTATTATAATAGTATACCTTTTAGCATATTTTTCTTAGATGCCCATGACATGTTGGCTCCGGGTTTTGGGGTTAGTTGGATTGTTTAACTGTTTATTGGCCTAATGTATTCAGTAATTTTATATACTTTATGAAATACTTTAAGTTGGTTGGGATTCTGGAAAGAAACTGTAAATATGTGATTATTTCCTAGCCTAGTTCCACGATAGGCACCATCACGGCCGATTTAGGATGTTGGGTTGTGACAAGTTGGTATCAGAGCATATGTTACATACAACTCAACAGTCATGAGCAGGTTTAGCAGAGTCTCGCGGATCGGTAGGGAGACGTTTGTACTTATCTTTGAGAGGCTGCGGAACCCTTTGGAACAATCTCATTTTTTGAATTCTGTTGTGCCATTATTGGTTATTCCGGAAATCTAAACTTCTGTTGTTTCCTTCTCTCACAGATTGTGAGGACTCGTGCTACCGATCAGGATGATCAGCCGCTAGCTACACCAGCGAGAGGTCGAGGTTGTGGTAGAGGGAGGTGGCCAGCCATGGCAGTGGCAGTTGATCCCCCTACTGTTCAGGGTCAGATTCCCCCCCACAGATACTCCATTGGGGTAGGCTCAGGCACCGGCAATGCCTATTGTTATTCTAGGTCTTCTGGAGACCTTGGCTCAGATTTTGACGGTGTGCACCACCCTTGCTCAGGCAGTTGCCACTACTTCTCAGGTCAGGGGAGGCAGTCAGACTCCAGTTTCTCGGACATATGAGCAGGGTACTCAGGGCCATCAGATTCCGGGGGTGGTTCCAGCCCAGCCAGTTGCCCCAGTTCGGGACTTCGTGGTTCCAGCTATGCCAGAGGATGAGCCACGTAGACTCAAGAGGATTAGTAGACTACAACCTCCAACATTCAGTGGTGCTGAGGGTGAGGATACACAGGGATTTCTAGATAAGTGCTAGAGGATGCTGCATATTGCTGGGATTTTGGAGACCAGTGGAGTGTCATTTGCTACATTCAGTTTTCTGGTGCTGCTTTCACTTGGTGGGAGTCTTTTGAGAGGCGTAGGCCGGTTGGTTCAACACCCCTCACCTGGCTGCAGTTCTCCACTATTTTCTTGGAGAAATATGTACGTTAGTCTCATAGGGAGGAGTAGCGTAGGCTTTTTGAGTAGCTGCATCAGGGGGAGCTATCAGTGACGCAGTATGAGATGTGGTTTTCGGAGTTAGCTCGTCATGCTCCCGAGTTAGTCCCTACTGATAGAGAGAGGGTTACGAGGTTCGTGGATGGCCTCACTTATCAGCTCCGCCTATTTATGACTTGGGAGGGAGTATTAGATTCTACATTCGAGCAGGTTGTTGACATTGCTCGAGATATTGAGTCGGTTCACCACCATGAGCGGGAGGAGAGGGAGGTCAAGAGGCCTCGTGGATCGGGCAATTCTAGTGGTACTCCCTACAGGGGGCAGTCTCAGCATGGTAGAGGCTGTTCATTCAGGATTCCTCAGTCAGTCCGCCAACGTATAGTGGTGCATCTTCGGGGCATGGTCCCCGTGGTTCTCAGCCAGGCCGTACTTCATTTGGTGCCATCCCAGCTTAGAGTGCAGCTCAAGCACCACGAGTTCAAATTTCTTTTGTGCATGAGTCTTCTAGTGGCCATTCTGGTGCCAGGGGATTCTATCAGTCCCCGCCACTAGCTCCAGGAAGTTGTTTTGAGTGTGGAGAGTTTGCGCACATGTGGAGGTAGTGTCCCCATCGTCCCATCGGTTCTTCCCAGCAGAGGGGCCGACCCTCGACTTCAGCTCCAGTTATTTCACCACTTGCCCAGGCAGCAATTGGTGGTAGTTAGTCATCTAGAGGCCGCCCAAGAGGGGGAGGTCAAGCAGGTGGAGGTCAGGCCCGTATGTATGCATTTCCAGCCAGGCCAGATTCTATGGCCTCCGATACAGTGATCGAAGGTATTGTCGCAGTCTGTTTTCGAGATGCTTTGGATTTGTTTGACCTTGGTGATATTCCTATGTTTCTTCATATTTTGCCCATTTTCTGGATATGCCCCGTGTGTCTCTAGTTACCTCTGTGCATGTGTCGACTCCGGTGGGCGATACTGTTGTTGTGGACCGTATGTATCGGTCGTGTATGACATATATTGGGGGTCTGGAGACCAGTGTGGACCTACTATTACTCAGCATTGTCGATTTTGATGTGATTTTTGTCATGGATTAGTTATCTACGTGTCATGTTGTTCTTAATTGTCACGCTAAGATCGTGACCTTCACTATGCCAGGAGGTCCGAGGGTTGAGTGGAGAGGTTCTTCTGAGTATATGCCTAGTAGGCTGATTTCCTACTTGAAGGCTCAGCGCATGGTCGAGAAAGGGTGTTTATCTTATATAGGTTTTGTGACAGATGTTAGTGGTGAGACTCCCGCTATTGATTCGGTTCCCGTGGTCCGTGACTTTCCGGATGTGTTTCCTGCAGACCTGCCGGGCATGCCACCTGACAGGGACATTGATTTTGGTATTGACTTGGTGTCAGGCACCAAGCCTGTTTCAATTCCACCTTATCGTATCGCACCAGCGGAGCTAAAGGAAGTAAAACAGTAGCTTTAGAAACTCCTTGATAAGGGGTTCATTCTGACTAGTATGTCACCTTGGGGTGTATCGGCGTTGTTTGTAAAGCAGAAGGATGGTTCTATGCGCATGTGTATTTATTATCGGCAGCTGAACAGAGTTACGACGAAGAATTGATATCCCTTTCCTCGTATAGATGACTTGTTTCATCAATTTCAGTATGATAGGGTATTTTCAAAGATTGACTTGCGTTCCGATTATCATCAGTTGAAGATTCGGGGGCCAGACATCTCGAAGACTGCTTTCAGGACTAGATATGGTCAGTCTGAGTTCCTGGTTATGTCATTTGGGCTGACAAATGCCCCAGAAACCTTTATGCATTTGATGCATAGTGTATTTCGGCCTTATCTGGATTGTTTCGTCATCATGTTTATTGACGATCTTGGTGTATTCCCGATCCCGGGAGGATCATGACCAACATTTGAGAGTTGTGCTTCAGACCTATAGAGAAGAGATTGTATGCAAAATTTTTGAAGTATGAGTTCTGGCTTGATTTAGTAGCATTCTTGGGGCACGTAGTGTCTAGTGAGGGTATTCAGGTTGATCCGAAGAAGGTAGAGGCGGTGCAGAGCTGGCCTAGACCGTCATCAACTACTGAGATTCGTAGTTTCCTTGGTTCGGCAGGGTATCACTGCCGTTTCGTAGAGGGGTTTTCATCTATTGCAACACCTATGAAAAGACTTCCCCAAAAAGGTGCTCAGCTAAGGTGGATTGAGGAGTGTGAGGAGAACTTCCAGAAGCTCAAGTCAGCTTTGACTACAACGCCAGTATTGTTTTTCCCTATGTGTTCAGGTTCTTATACTGGTTACTGTGATGCCTCGAGAGTTGGCCTTGGATCAGTTTTGATGTAGGACAGTAGGGTTATTGCCTACACGTTCAGACAGTTGAAGGTTCACGAGAGGAATTATCCAGTGCACGATGTTGAGCTAGCAGCTATTGTTCACATTGAATATTTTGCGTCACTATTTGTACGGATTGCATTGTGAGATTTTCAGTGATCATCGTAGTTTGCAACATCTACTTAAGCAGAAGGATCTAAATTTGCGTCAGAGGAGGTGGTTGAAGCTTCTCAAGGATTATGACCTCACTATTTTATATTATCCGGGGAAGGCCAATGTAGTGGCCGTTGCCCTGAGTCGCAGTGCGGAGAGTTTGGGGAGTCTAGCCTACCTTCCAGTAGCAGAGCGGAAATTACCCCTTGATGTCGAGGCTTTAGCTGGTCAGTTGGTGATATTGGATCCATCAGAGCCCTCGCGGATATTGGCTTGTGTAGCCTCCAGGTCTTTTCTTTACGATCGGATTAGAGCACGCCAATATGATTATCCACATTTGCTTGTTCTTCAGGACAGGGTCTGTCGCGGTGATGCCTGGGATGCGGTTATAGGTTATGATGGGGTCACGAGGATGCAGGGCCGAATTTGCGTGCCTAATGTATCTTGGCTTAGAGATTTGATTCTAACTGATGTCCATAGTTCGCAGTATTCCATCCATCCGGGTGCCGCAAAGATGTATTAGGATTTGAGGCAACATTATTGGTGGAGGCGAATGAAGAAAGATATTGTTGAGTTTGTGGCTTGGTGTCTCAACTGTCAGTAGGTCAAGTATGAGCACTAGAGACCAGGTGGATTCCTTCAGAGATTTGATATTCCGGAGTGGAAGTGGGAGCGGACCACCATAGACTTCGTAGTTGGACTCCCACGGACTTCAAGGAGGTTTGATGTTATATGGGTTATTGTGGATCGGCTGACCAAGTCCGCTCACTTCATTCCTGCTGGTACTACTTATTCTTCGGAGCGGTTAGCCGAGATGTATATTAGTGAGATTGTCCGATTGCATGGGGTTCAAATTTCTATCATTTCCGACAGAGGTACTCGTTCTCATCTCAGTTTCGGAGAGCCGTATGGAGAGAGTTGGGTAATCAGGTCGAGTTGAGCACAGCGTTTCATCCTCAGACCGACGGGAATCCGGAGCGTACCATTTAGTTTTTAGAGGATATGTTGTGTGAATATAATAACAGCTATCAGTCGAGTATCTAGATGGCTCCGTATGAGGCTTTATATGGTAGTAGGTGTAGATATCCGATTGGTTGGTTATAGCCATGCGAGGCTAGACTATTGGGCACAGACCTGGTTCAGGATGCATTGGGTAAAGCAAAGTTGATTCAGGAGCGTGTTCGCACGGTGCAGTCAAGGCAGAAGAGCTATGCGGACCGGAAGGTCCGGGATGTGCCTTTCATGGTTGAGAATAAGGTGTTGCTGAAGGTGTCACCCATGATGGGTGTTTTGCGGTTCGGGAAGAGGGGAAAGTTGAGTCCCGGGTTCATTGGGACATTTGAGGTGGTTTAGAGGATTGTGGAGGTGGCTTATAGACTTGCCTTGCCTCCCAGCTTAGCGAGTATTCATCCGATGTTCCATGTTTCGATTCTCCGAAAGTATGTTGGTGACCCGTCTCTTGTTTTGGACTTCAACACTGTTTAGTTCGAGGGTAATATGTCATATGAGGTAGAGCTAGTGGCTATTTGGGTCGACAGGTCCAAAATCTGAGGTCTAATGATATAACTTCAGTGAAGGTTCAGTGGAGAGGACAGGCGGGGGAGGATGCCACCTGGGATACTGAGCGGGACATGCCGGACAAATATCTTCACCTGTTCGAAACTCCAGGTATGTTTCTAGACCCGTTCGAGGACGAACAATTGTTTAAGAGGGGGAGGATGTAACGACCCGGCCGGTCGTTCCGTGAGATTAACCCCGTTTCCCCCATTTATTCTTTATCATATATTGTTTAGCCTGTTTATATTGTGTTGGGTCAGTTGGTTTGGGTTTGGAGTGCTCATGGTGAGAGTTGAGGCACTTAGTCTCTTGAAGCAGCCTAATAGTTGAAAAAGTTAACTGAGTGTTGACTTATTGGTAAACAACCTCGGAATACGGATTTTATTGCTCGGATAACATTGTTAGGTGATTTGGGACTTAGTATTCTGTTCGGAATGATGTTTTGATGTTAGGTGTAGAATTAGGCTTGAATTGACGAAATTTAGTTTTTGACGAATTCCGGTCGGCAGTGGAAAATAGTCTATCGGGGTCGGAATGGGATTTCTGATGTTGGAGCAGGTTCGTAATGTCATTTTTGTTATGTGTGCAAAATTTCAGTTTAATCGGATGTGTTATGGTTGGTTTCGGCATCGTTGGCGAAATTTAGAAGTTTCAAAGGTCATAGGTTTGAATTTGATCTAATTCTGGTGTTTTCATGTTGTTTTTGGTGTTTTGAAGGCTCAAGTAAGTTTGAATGATTCTATGGGGTGTGTTGATATGTTTGGTTGGGGCCCCTAGGGGATCGGGATTGATTTTTGATAGTTGGCGTGGGTTTGAACTTAGGAAATTTGCAGTAAATGACTGCTGGTGTAAAGCTACTGGTGTGGCCACACCTGAGGATGGGCAGCTGCACGTGTGACGCTGCGGGTTCGAAAGGAGGCTAGGTAGGAGGAGTCCACAAGTGTGAAGAGTTGGTCGTGACTACGATGCCGCAGGTGCGAGACTTTTGTCTGTTAGTGGGATTTCGCAGGTGCGCACCTAGCACCGCAGGTGCGAGTTCGCAGGTGCGAGGAAAGTCCGCAGGTGCGTATTAACTGGGCAGAACAAAATAAAAGAGTGCCTCCATGAAATTTTTGTTATTCTAACATTGTTGCATGCGGTTGGAGCTTATTTGAGGGCAAATTGAAAAAAGAATTTAAGGGTCTTCAATGAAGGTAAGTTCCCGGATTATAAAAGTCGTTTATATGCTATTTTGTTCGGATTAGGCTTGTAATTTGAAGGATTAAAGTAGAAAAAGTTTGGAAAAAATGGGAGGAGGTTTTGAAATTTTTTGGCGATTTGAGTAGGCAATTGTGGTCCGATTTTGGTGTTCTTGGTATGTGTAGAATCGTGGGAGGACGAGGTTTCTAGAGATGTAATTTTATCGAATTGCGAGACGTGGGCCTAGGGATCGGGTGTGGCCGAATTTCATGATTTTTGTATAAATTGATATTTTTCGATTGGGTTGTGTTCCTTTAGCGTATATTCATGATGTTAATCTGGTTTTGGTTAGATTTGGAGCAATCAGGAGCCAATTGAAGGGGCAAGAGCATCGCGGACTAGTATTGTGGCCCGGTAGAGATAAGTAATGGTTATAAATCTTGTCATGAGGGTATGAAACCACGGACTTCATATTTCCCACTATTTTTAGAATGGCGCACATGTCGAAAGACGAGTATGGGGCACGCATTGATTTTTATATTGGACTTGGTCCTCTCCGCGACAACTATTAAGTTGCGTATTTTACTCTAAATCATACGTTAAACTGTGTTCTAAATACTATTGCTATATTTTGGCTATAAGCCATGTTTAGGGCCTCGTGCCGACTTGTTTAGAACCCTTAGGGGCTTTTTGCTACTATTTACTCATTGTTTATTTATGATTTACACCCAGTCACATTGTGCTTACTGTTTTCGAAACTCAGTCTGGTTTAGACTATTTTAAGATATAAAATGATGTTTTGGGTCGAGTACCCCATGTTTTTTTACTAATACGCCTGATAGGCTTTTGAGAGGTTCTGACTGAGTGTGGTCGAGGGCCTGATTTTGAGGATATGATACGCCACGAGGTGGCTTGATATTAGCGCTTGGGCTGAAGGAGCCCTTCCGGAGTCAGTACACACCCCAGTGAGAACAGATACCTACTGAGTGTTGAGTGTCAAGTGATGAGTGATTGGGAGGCATGCGTGACAGTGAGGTTGCCTTGGGGGCTGATACTTAGTGGATGTGAGGTGCTCAGTGATGTTCTGCCCGAGGGGCGAATTATGGTTCATGTTTTTGCCCGAGGGGCTACTTATGATGTATTTCATTTTTACACTAAATCTTTCGGTTTGGAATTGTTGAAAAACAAAATTTTCAAAGGATTTTTCTGAAGGTTGTTTTACGGCATGATGATTTCATATATCTATGTATATATTTTTTGAAAGAAAGGCTGTGAATATTATGAATTGATGATATTGATCCTAAAGCCAGGCCTGGCGTGGCCTTATCCAGGCTTTAGAGCCAAAACGCCTGGTTCCTTAGTTCCGGTCTATTCCTAGTTTTAAAGAGTTTAAGTGTTTCCCGGGTTGGGTTTGTCCTAAACATATAAATAGACTCCTAAAACACAACTTAATGAGATTCGAAGGATTCAAGGAGAGAACCCGTTGGGGATGAATTTATTGTGATATTAATATATTTTGGTTGATTAATCTCTTTTTGCTACACTACGTTCTTGTTGTAGTTGATTGAAAGGGCCCTCAATTAGCTGTTCCTATTTATTATGTATCTACTTGAGAGAGAGTGCATATTTAGGTAGTTCTTTGAACAACATCACTCCCGGAGTATAGGCGAAATTCATAACCGAGGGTTTAGAGGTTGGATTAAAGATAACGATACCTCAGGTGCAATCTAACGTGAACTGTAATGCAATCTAGCTAGCGTAACCTGAGAGAGTGCGTCTAGTAAATTATCATAATTACTTGAGAGAGACTTATGGTAGATAGAGTGTTCATGGTTGATAGAGACGATTAATTAAACTATAAGAAATATTCGAGGAAGAATTCACCAACGGGGAAAACCATAACCTTAGACCTTTATTATCATTGTTTACACTATATTGTTAGTTAATTGCTAGTTTATTATTTTGTTATTAGATTTAGTAAACATCACCACTTGATATTCAACAGTCTTGAGAAAAGCGAAGTAACAGTTTAGTATTTTAAAGACTTAATTGATACGTAAATTCCCCGTGGGATAGACTCTGGGCGTAATGCCCCGGATTATATTTGCAGCGCCAGTTTAGTCTTTCTATAAGACATAGTTGAGCGTGATCAAATTTTGGCACCGTTGCCGAGGAATTAACGATATTATCAATTGAGTTGGATGAAATACAAAAATTCTGAAATATTGTCAATTTTCGTCAAATTTTTTTTTTCACATTGAAAGTTTAACATTTGCTAAGTGTTGTAGGTGCATGCCTAGAAACTCATCGAGGACTGGTGAAGTAATTGAAGCCTTATCAGACCCTGAGAAAGTTTTCAGGACCATCAACTGAACCAACCGAAAAAGCAAACGCCAACCACAAATTGAACAAATTGAAACAGACATAAAAGATGCACATAACCGGAACAATCATGGGGTTGATGTGGTAGACCTAGTATATGACTGGGCACAACCCACAGCAGAGAATTCCGCCACTACTCTATTGGTTCCTCAGATACACGCCGAGTCCATCCAGATTACAAATAATATGCTGCACTTATTGCAGAATAAAGGGCTATTCTCAGGGTCGTACATTGAAGACCCCAACAACATTTAAAGATCTTCCTGTCAATTTGCAAAACTCAAAGGCAGCCAAACGTCACTCAGGAGGCAATAAAATTATTGTTGTTTCCATTCTCAGTGACTGGTGCTGCCCAGACTTGGCTTAACTCACTCCCTATGAATTTCATTACCACATGGGAGGAGTTGGTCAAACAGTTCGTGAACATGTTTCATCCACCCAACAAGACGGCTCAACAAATTGATGAAATCCTGTGCTTCAGACAGAAACCAGTTGAAACACTGCAAGAGACATGGGAAAGATTTAAGAGTATGCTGGTTATCTGTCCACATCATGGCATTCCTGAGCAAATGTTGGGGCAGCGTTTCTACATGGGTTTGGCTGATACTGTGAAANAATCGGGACAAAAACAGCAGGTACACATCGTTGACACAACTAATGCGGGATTATGCACTACTTTCATTAGTCAACCACTTGGTAATCAATGGAATACAGAAAGTCATCACCCTCCTTATACAGAAAAGATGAATTATGTGTCGAATTATGAAAGCCAGAGACAAGGGGGACAGAACTGGGGTGAACAAGTTCAACCATATAGGCCACCTCACCAACAACAGAATAGTGGAAATATGGGTGTCAGGGGACCACAAGGTAATGCAGCACCGTATCAGATGCCACAAGGTTATACCCAGCAGAATCAACAACAATCATTCTACCCTCCTCAACAACAACAAGGGGGAAGGCATTAAGATTAGTTTGCCAAGTTAAAAGCTATGATGCAGCAGGTAATTGGGTCAAATGCCAAAATCAGTGAAAGAGTAGATGTACATGATGCAACTATTAAAAATATTAAAATACAGCTGGGCCAGATATCTATGGCAGTAAACAGTCATCCTCCTGGAACTTTACCTGCAGATACTCAGGTAAATCCTGTGGACAAGGGCCCAAGGCAGCTGATGGCAGTGACTCTTCGCAGTGGCAAAGAGTTAAACTTGGAAAAGGAAAGAGCTCGTGAAAGCAGACAGGCCGAGACACTAGTACCCAGGCTGATTGAACTTGATGACTTAACAAACTTGACCAAGGTAACAGTGCAAGCTAGTGAAGAAGAACTCAGTGCACAGAATGAGAATGAAAAACAAGTGGAGATGACTCAGAAGCCGGTAGTTGAGGTGGTGGCTGAGAAAGAAAAGTCCCAAATCACTGGAAAAAAGAGACCGCCAGCTCCATTCCCATAGAGGCTGGCTAAATACCAAAATGATGAACAGTACAAGAAGTTCTTGGACATGCTAAAGCAGATACAGGTAACTATTCCATTGATTTATGCATTGAAAGAAATGCCTGGGTATGCTAAAATGATGAAAGAATTGATGTCCAGAAAAGTTGACTTCCAAGATCTAGTTGCTGTCACCCTTACTCAGACTTGTAGTGCAGTGGTGACGCATCCTATTGCTGAAAAGTTGTATGACCCAGGGAGTTTTACAATTCCGTGTACCATTGGCAACTTAACTTTCACCAAAGCTCTATGTGACTTGGGGGCTAGCATTAATATGATGCCACTAGCCATATATAAAAGACTGGGAATAGGTAGAGCTAGGCCCACATCCATGCTGCTACAACTTGCTGATAGGACGGTAAAGAGACCGTCGAGTATTCTGGATGATGTATTGGTGCAAGTGGGGAAGTTTGTATTTCTTTCTGATTTTGTGATATTAGACTGCAAGGTAGATGAGGAAATTCCCATAATATTGGGAAGGCCATTTTTGGCCACAGGTAGAGCTCTTATTGATTGTGAGACTGGTGAACTTAAGATGAGGCTTAACAATGAAGAAATCATTTTCAACGTGCATAAATCTATGAGGAAACCTAGTGAGTTTTCCAACTGCTCTCTTATTGATGTTGTGCATGTGATCCCAGAAAATATTGATGTATCCTTGACAATTGGGGACCCTTTGGATGAATGTTTCATGAATCTAGATGATATGAACGGTGAAGAACTAGCAGATTGGGTGTTAGCACTTGAGGAAAAAGAGGTATGGAAACAGGCTCTCGAGTTTGATTCACTATATGTAGAGGAAAGAGAGAACCCGCCGGTCAAGCCATCTATTGAAGAACCACCCAAGTTAGAACAGAAATCGGAGAATGTTAAGGTGGTAGAAAAGATACTAGATTTAACCAAGGACATTGATGATACATATTTTGTTGAATCTAGTGTCATTATTATTGAGGATGTTGGTACTCACTCCAACCATTGGTTCACATTGTGCTGGGATAATGATATGCAAATAGAGTTATCCAAACCACCTGATGAGTTGAGGGATAAAGAACAAGATACCTACATTATTGAGTTCTTCTTGCCAGAAAGGAAGGAATATATATTTTGTCGAAAAGCCAAGAAACGCATATTTGTACATGATTTTATTGGGCCAGGAAGATTTGTGCCACCACCCCATGAGCATGATCATAAAGCAGAATCAAACATTGGGGTTCAATTCATAAGTTCAAAGTTGAGGCATAAAGTGATTCAAGCATGTGCTCAAAGGAGCATGAAAGCGAAATCAATGGACAGCATGTCAACACTATTGAACAGGGAGTTTCTTACACCTTACTTTAATTTCGTGTGTTGTCTATATGTGATGCATTGAGGACACTGCATGATTTAAGTGTGGGGTGTGGTACATATTTTTTGTGATTTGGTGTGTGCATTCTTATTAGTAGTTTTAGTTTTTCATGTTGGTAAGTTTTTTTATTATGTTTTTAAAGTAAGTTTTTATTTTTAGAAATATGTGGACTCTCCCTGACGATGGATCTACTAGACAGTTTTCTTGAAGGAAGTAAGTCTAAAGAAAATTACAAAAAAAAAAAGAATTTTGTTTTAGGTAGTGTAGTAATTACCCCTTGGTTTTTCTTTGCACCACGGTTCTTTTCCAAGGGTTTTTAATTGAACCGGGTGTAGGTAGTTTTTAATTTTTAGGAGTAGAAATCATATGGTTAAGGGCTTAATAGTAGCAATATTTCGAAACGTGCTAATGCCTTGAGAATAGTCAGTACTTTTGTTGTGACGCTTAGGCTCAATTTTTGACTCCAGGATAAATACCTTAAATAAGGAATTCTTAAGGTTTTCTTAACTGCTTTGACTGGAGTGTCGTAATAGATCCAATCCTGAGTGAGCTATGTGCCAGGTGTGTGTGAGATTTGTATGTTATTCTGTGCATTGCATTTGATGTCTAGAACTTGCCCCGTGTGTGTGCAAAGCGAAATAGAAGTTTTATTCAGTCTTGGAAGTGACATAGGCATTTCTTTGTTGAGCCAGTTATCTATATTTTACCCACCTAATCATTATGTATTGTAGTTAACCCCGTTGAGCCTATAATCCTGTTTCTTTGGCAACCACATTACAAGCCATATCCCTTTTGTTTGAATCGATCTTATATTTGAACCTTGTCACTTCTCGTAAGCACTGGAAATGTGATGAAATATGAAAAAGTTAAAGTGTGGGGTGGTAGGTTGGTTTTTGAGGGGAATAATTGAAATAAGGAGAAAGGTGCACTGTGTTAAAATGTAAGAGTCACTTGAAAAAAAAGAGAAAAAGAAGAAAAGAAAAGAAAAATAAATAAATAAAGTATAATCAGTTGTATTGCTGTGGAAGAAAAATATATGTGGTGACTCTTAATGTAATTGTGCTTAAAGAAGTATGCGGTAATAACATCGATGTGGAGGCGGAGTTTGGCTTATTATATGTTTGAGGTTGAATGCTAAAGTGTATGTATTAATGTGCTTAGGGAGGTGTAGTCACTCTTATATACAAATGTATCATACTCGTCGCGCAGCCTACATTACAATCGAATAAAGTCCTACTTGATCCTAGAGTGTATGAGCTCAATTAGTGGAGTATTACATTACATGCAAGCCTATGGTGCATCTTGTGTGGCATATGAATATTAATTCTGAGAGCGAGTGAATTCCTTCTATCATGAGTTCCTAAATGTTCTTAAAGTTTATTGTGTGAGGAGCTAGCTCTTTGATTTGGTGAGGGAACATGATTCACGAAGGAAAGGTAATGTTGTTGACCTATAAGTTAGAATAGTTAGTGAATTGTGGATAAAGCATTGTATTTGGGAGTTGATTATTGAGGCAAGGATGTCACACCTTTGTGCCTGAAATGTTTTAAATATTCTTGGTATAACGTGCTAAGAGATTTGCTTAATAAGTGTTGTACATGAGTGTAGTTTGATTGCTCGAGGACGAGCAAATGTTTAAGTGTGGGGTATTGATGCGAGGCTAGAATTCATAGTTTAACATGTTATATGCCGTACATTTTACGTGTGTTAATGATAAAAATACACTTTTTATGTGCTTAATGGAGTTTATTTCATGTGTATGTGAATTGGAGATGGAAACCGAGCTAAATGGATGCAAATACGTCGAACATACGCTTGAGAGGCGAAGAGGGAACACCGTGGACTTATCCAGGCGTTTGCTTTCTAGAGCCTGGCTGGCCCTGGCGTTAGGGGGGCGTTAGCCTCCTAAAGCCAGGCCTGGCTTGGCCTTATCCAGGCCTTAGAGCCAAAACGCCTGGTTCCCTAGTTCCGGTCAATTCCGAGTTTTGACGAGTTTAAGTGTTTTCCGGGTGGAACATAAGTCTCCCACACGTTTAGGGTTTGTCCTAAACATATAAATAGACTCCTAAAACACAACTTAATGAGATTCGGAAGGCATTCGAAGGATTCAAGGAGACAAAACCATTGATGTGCCAAAACATTGATTTCTACATCTTGTATTCATTACTTTATATTTCAATTATGCAATTTATTTTAGTTTTGATTCTTATAAAAATGAGTAGCTAAATTCTTTAGTCTAAGGTTTTGGTAGAACCCGTTGGGAATGAATTTATTGTGATATTAATATATTTTGGTTGATTAATCTCTTTTTTTTCAACTACCTTCTTGTTGTAGTTGATTGAAAGGGCCCTCAATTAGCTGTTCGTATTTATTATGTATCTACTTGAGAGAGAGTGCATATTTAGGTAGTTGTTTGAAAAACATCACTACCGGAGTATAGACGAAAGTCATAACCGAGGGTTTAGATGTTGGATTGGAGATAACGATACCTCGGGTGCAATCTAAAGTGACATGTAATGCAATCTAGCTAGCGTAACTTGAGAGAGTGCGGCTAGTAAATTAACATAATTACTTGAGAGAGACTTATGGTAGATAGAGTGTTCATGATTGATAGAGACGATTAATTAAACTATAAGAAATATCCGAGGAAGAATTCACCAACGGGGGAAACCATAACCTTAGACCTTTATTATCATTTTTTACACTATATTGTTAGTTAATTCCTAATTTATTATTTTGTTATTAGATTTAGTAAACATCACCACTTGATATTCAAAAGTCTTGAGAAAAATGATTAAGTAATAATTTAGTATTTTAAAGACTTAATTGATAGGTAAATTCCCCGTGGGATTGACTTTCGGCGTAATACCCCGGATTATATTTGCAGCGCCCGTTTAGTCTTTCTATAAAACATAGTTGAGCGTGATCAGTTACTCCAACCTATTTTCCTTTACTAGATTATGATAAATTTGGTACATGCATGCAAGATTTGTAACCCCATCTTTATGAACTATCCTACCCATGTTTCATTTTTAAAAAAATGTTGAAATTAAGGTTAATGGGGTAGAAGCTCACTTCTTAGAGTCAACAAATTTGTGTCCTACTTGATTAGTTCCAAGCATGATTGATGAATGAGGATCAATTTGATGAAGTTGGCGACTTTCTCTCTCTAGAACTCACTTATGCTTCTCTATATATTATCAGATGGTCATTCAAAATGAGGGGGAATATGTTTTATATGGGTCTGGGATCGGGTTATAAATATAGAAAAATGGATAGTCCAACATTTCGGACCTGGCTTTATTCAGGCTTTATCTACCTAAAGCCTGATCTGGCCTGTCATTACCTGGGCTTCATCTACCTAAAGCCTGGTCTGGCCTGGCTTTACCCGGGCTTTATCTACCTAAAGCCTGGTCTGGCCTGGCTTTACCCGAGCTTTATCTACCTAAAGCCTGCTTTGGCCCGACTTTATCTACTAAAGCTTTGTCTAGCTGCGAAGAAAAATTTTGAACTCCACAAGCGCATCGTTCAATCCCAAAACTCCGGAAGTACAATGCATTACCTACCTTGACACCACAAAAGCTTAAATTACTTAGCGAAGTTTTTTTTCCGGGACCCTACATTAGGCCTCTCCTTGGACCCCACAATACATAGTTTATGACTTATACATTTATTTACCAAATCCAGTTTGTTTACATAATATTTATAGCACAAAAAATGTTATAATTAGCCTACCGGGCACATCAAAATCCTAAATTACTTAGCAAGATTTTCCGAGGCCTTACATTCTCCCCCGATTAGGATTATTCGTCCCCGAATGAGGATCAGGATTCACTATGTTTTGAATATGCTATATGCCAACCCCCAAATTTAACCAACTCCCAATATTTTTTATTTTTTATTTTTTTTAAAATTTTGCCAGAGTTTCCTTTGTAAATAGCCCTATCCACATGTCAAAGAGCCCCCGAAACATATTTCAATGAATTCCACATAATTCAGTTACTTCAACAAATTCCACATAATTCAGTTACTTCAACAAATTCCATATAATTCAGTTACTTCAACTATTTCCACATAATTCAGTTACTTCAATGAATTCCACATAATTCAGTTACTTAAACAAATTCCACATAATTCAGTTAACACAACAAAACACAAATGTAGTACAAATTAAGGATTCATAAGACAACGGGGGATTAGAGGAGTAGGGTGGCTCTACACAATATTACATGTAAATGCAATTTTTTAGAGGTAATCAACTTCATAAACGACTACCTGACTTATCCAAACAAATGGGGGTATTTCTTTTTCATTTTATTCTTCGCTTCCCATGTGGCTTCCTCGACTTACAAGCTTCGCCATAACACATTCACGGAAACAATCTCAATCCCTGAACTTATCTAACATGGATGACATCTAGATACCTCACATAAGCTAACTATCCATTAACTTTACCTTCAATAACTTCCACCGGGATGACACACAAAGGATCTCCAACTACCTTCTTAGATGTAGACATATGAAAACACAAAATATATGAGGAAAACCAATGGGGAAACATCATACTCCTAGTGCAACCTAGTGGGAAATGCGCTTATGTACCCATCCATTATCAATTCACACAACATCTCCATGGGAAAACATTGAGAATAACATGTTCACGCTCCTACATTCTAAACCTCTGCGCGAACAACCAAATTAAACATGTGGTGACCTTTAACGATTTCTCTAGGATGTGCTATCATATATCGACCATAAAATTACCCATGGAATATGTGTGATTTACAGGGTGATGCTTCCTCTTTGACACGTTTGAACCTTCAATACTAAATAGATCTAATACAATGAAGAACAACGAAGTTCATGATTGGGCTGGAATTATTCAGAAATCCATTAATGTGATAAGCAAAGTCTTTCATGAGGTTATATTGTAAGAGACACGAAGATCATTACTAACAATGTTGACATTGTTAACCATTGTGACGACATTAATTATTAGACAAATAAAGCATAGAGGTAACTAGAACACATTGGTAAGGTAGGAACCATGTATGTGATCCTGAGATCTAAAAGAAGTGGGTCTTTCTAGACATGAGACACATGGGAGGCATGATCGGGAGGATGAAGACGCTAGCATTAGTTATCCTTAGGAGTCTACGAGTTAGGCATAGGATAGTAACAATTGATCCTCTCTACACCTGTCCTGCCCGGCGATAGTAAGCTCTACGGAGGAGCGGTCAAGTACGTCAAACTGGTTGTCTCCTTGAGTGTAAGGAAAATAAGTGTAGCTCAAAATGGTAAGATTCTCGCAAAATGGTTGTGATAGAGAATTCAAAAGAATCACATGAAGTTGAAGTACACTCCTAACATTAAATTACACAAGGGATCTATGCCACGTGCGCATGAGGGTGAAAGGGAAGTCAAACACCTATGAGATTATCATCATCCAAATAGCTTAATTCTTCGCGATGATTGACCTGATATGCGGTAACTAAATATATGACAACTTGTCTTCCGAATTAGAGTGCTTATGGTATGTGCAGAAACCTGGAAGCGTCTAATATCAAACTTCTACGAGTGAAACCATATAGTTAGGACATCTTAATATAGGGATGAAATCATGTATTAGTTAGAGGGGTTCTAGTGGTTAACATGATGCTCCGGGGAGAAAGACAACTAAAACTCCTATCCAACCACGGAGGTGGAATGCCAAGGATAGCAAAACCCTCCTCACGTGAAAATGACGAAATCTTGGAAGGTTTGCAGATGTTCTTAGTGAGTTCTCCATAGACCTTAACTCAAGGTGTACCCAGATGCTAACGAAAGACAGGAAAACATAAGAAGTAGGCAAAGTGCTATGATATCCCCCAAAGGTACATTTAGTCTTGACGGAGAGCCTATCAAGGGTCCTAATGAGAAAGTAAGTGTTATAGTGACAGGTAGAAGGACACTTTCTCTTACAGTTATCTAACAAGTGTTGGAAAACTAGCTCGATTAATTCACTAATAGAGGAACATAAATAACACATGTGGTGGAGGTGTAAAGAGAAAATAAACATTTGTTATGAGTTTGTAATGTTTCTGCTATATTAGTTCCCAACTATAGTACAAGACCATGTCATGGACAACCACAATATTAGGAACAAAGTGGGCTACTTACCGCGGGATGTCCCGAGTGGACACGAAAGTTATACTAAGATGGCGAAACAAGATATTTATATGACGGGTATATGAGGATCTCAATCTTCAAAGAGACCTTATACACACTGTAACCATTTTGATTGACACGCACTCATATGATAGGTGTTAAGGCATTCTCTTATGCTACTAGACAGTGAGAAGGTTTCATGGTGATATTCACAAGAGTAGAGTGACTATTCAAACCATAGAAGCCATATACACAAAGTGAGAAGAAGAGTGGCTCGAGAAGGATTGCAATTTCTGGGATGCTTTTCATGGAACCTGACACGACATAGGTAAACTTTTACGATGGTGCGTGCGTAGGCACAATGAAGCATATATTATCTATTTAACTGGGAAGGTTATGTGAGGAATCCATCAGGTGTAGTTCCTTGTTCAAAAATTCAAGGAAGCAAGTGGGGAGTATTACCATATGATTATGACTCGATTCAAGAAGTTATTATAGGATTCAATTTTTTGAAGAGGTTGTAAGTAATACGTCCCATTCAAAGAGTAGATACAGAGAATGGCTCATAAGGTTTCCCAGACTCTATCCCATGTCCCATAGTAACATAAGGATTAACACATGACAAACAAAATTTTATTTCTAGATGCCAAAGACACAATTATGATCTTTCTTCAACCACCGAAATTGGAACTGGAAAAATAGGACAACAACTAGGGGAACACCGGGTATATGGGAGGAATTAACAGGAAGAGGACTTGAGGGTTATAGGAGTAAACTCAAAAGCCTCATGGCTAGTGGAGCCAGTACTAATGTTAAAATAAGTTGAATTCGTAGAAATATAGAGCAATTAACATATAGCGACACTCAAACCAGTATCATGAAAATCAAAAGAGGAGCGAAAGTACTCATCTTCCTTACAACTAGAAGAAGGAAAACCTTCAAGAATAAGGTGAGCAACAAGAATAAGTAGTATGATTCAGCTACAAGGAGTCTCAACGGACCCTTACTTTGATGGAGATTTAATAATGTTTAAAAGTAATTGAGCAGACCAGATTCAGGAAATCACCTGTCGGAGAACATGGAGATTCTCGCCAAACAAGTAAAAATCTTGTTCATTCCGACCATTAAGCCTAAATGGAAGCCTCAACAAGGATAGAGCGAGGGCACTACCATACTAGAGATGATGATGTAACAAAGCCAGATCTTCACTATGATACTATGCCAACATTAAGATTGAAGCAGAAACTCGAAGAAAAATGGCCAAGGATTTTGAATAGAGAAGAATAAATGGTCGAGTGGAAATACCTTTTTATCTTGTGCGAAAATATGATTATCGTTCCTTCATTCATTCGATAAGAAATTCTTCGGGTTTAGTCCCTTGTTGAGAGTTTAGAAAGGCGTGTGGGATATACTAATTATATAGTTACAACTCCAATCAAGGACATGATTATAGAGCTCAATGTCATAAGATATTTCTTATAAGAGAATTTGTGGTTGAGTAGATTCACGAAATAATGGATCTCGTTCAAAGAGTAGATGCCCGCAATGCTTTGTGACCCAACATTTATCAAGACCATGCCTATAAAAATTCTTCAATATGGATGTATATATGCAACAAGAGTACGTTGGTTATGCTAAGGACTGACTTACTTGGTGACTTCGGGTTGACAGGGCAATAGCTTAATCGATGCCCCTCGACTCCACATCCCTAACGTACGTTCGTAGCATACCGATATACTATAGGATTTTGTGGTGTAGGGAAATCAATATGGACAATGGCACTCCCCTCTTAGTGATGGGGTCTACCTACCTATCCACAACTCAATACATTCACCTAACAAGTCCTTGGGCAATCCCTTCGGACTCAATGGTGGGGTCACTCCCTCCTCGTGGCTTCATACTCGCGGATTAGGGTATCATGATTAGTCATTTTGATAGTAAGGCTTGGAGATAAAACTAACTCCCTATCTTGAGCTCTATCGCACGATTGGAGTATCAAAGAAGGGTGGAATTTCTAAATCTCCAAGTAGCCCCATTATAGATGTGGTCGACAAAACACCGATAAGAAGGACTTTACTAGACACGGCTCCGAGATATCCTAGGACACTTAAAAACCTTAGGCTCTGATACCAAGTTTGTCATGCCCCAAAATCGAGGGACACGACCGGCGCTCAACCGGGTGGCCCCAGTCAAGCGGACCTATATTTGCCTCACCTATCCAACGCATTACCCCGTAATTCAATATACCTTATTCATGTGAATTAGCAATTTGAGAATTAACATAAAACTCCAAGTGAAATTCATTCCTACCTTTTACCATTAACAATATATGATACTAAATACTTGCAGGACGCATAAAACATATATACTTCTACCACGTGGATCACGATGGTCACTACCCAAAATACATATGTACCATACCCACGTTATGTCTATGGAGCCTCTACGAGTGATAGGATTTCATACAATACTTGACGGAAACAAGGCTCTGGCTATACCCTACAATACAAATAGACCAAAAAGAAGGTGACATGCACCACACATGGCCCCGGGAAGAATTGGGGCTCACCAATTCAACTGCGGAGAGGAGAGGAGGCACTACTGCCGGTGGACTGAATTACCTACTGTAGAACTACCTACATTCATATAAAAAAATGTAGCGTCCCCGGCAAAAGGGACGTTAGTACTGTGGAATAGTACTAGTATGTATGAACAAACTTTACTCTAAGTATGATCAGCAATGCATAGATAAGAGACAGTAATAGCATCAACTAGCATTTCTCAGAAACAGAAACAATCAAAATCCCAAGTTCAACAGATTTCCCCTTTTTCCTTTCACACAACAACATATTCAAGAATTTCATGGACTCTTCTTTTCAACGTGATCACATTCCATCCTTATTACCTCGCCCACCCTTATTACCTCACCTACCCTTATTTCTTCGTGTTTCATATCAGCATTTTCAATTTACAATTCAATCACAGAGAATTTCATCATAAGGACACAATATCAGTACAACTAATCACCTATACGATTTCAAGTCACAACAGATCTTGCCCAAAACAGCGAGTCAAATAAGACATTTCCACAATCAGTGTAGTACGATTGAATCAACCACAATTCTGTTTATCATATCATTTCACAGCTCTTAGCACTTAGTCATAATCACATACTTGGGTTTGTTACCAATATTTCATACCGGCATATTAGGGTACTTAACCAACCTTACACATGGTAAAACATTCACAAGTAAATTACCTTTTTCACAATTCCGAATAACCAAACACATGAATTTCAGCTAGACAGTTAGACAGTAGGGCATCATGCTTCAACATATTTAGAAAAACCCAATTTGCACATACTCATACAATTAACACGTAGCGACTGTTTCGGCACCAACAAGGTGACTTTACGAAGATTAAAGTTAGCCATACATACCTCGAATAGGGATTTTTCCTTAATTTCTATCTCAAGTCATCGTACGTTCTAGCACCTTCAATCTAATTCACAATGCGGCACATTTAAACTTAGAATTAGGAATAATGAACATGTCTTGAACTCATTGAGCTTTCTATCAAACACTAGGTGTTATTTTAGATTAAATAACCCTTTTTAGTGAAAGGTTACTCCAACCTATTTTCCTTTACTAGATTATGATAAATTGGGTACATGCATGCAAGATTCTTAACCCATCTTTATGAACTATCCTACCCATGTTTCATTTTCACAAAAATCTGGAAATTAAGGTTAATGGAGTAGAAGCTTACTTCTTATAGTGAATAAATTTATGTCCTACTTGATTAGTTCCAAGCTTGAGTGATGAAGGAGGATCAATTTGATGAAGTTGGGAACTTTCTCTCACTAGAACTCACTCTTGCTTCTCTCTATATTATCAGATGGTCATTAGAAAATGAGGGGAATGGGTTTTATATGGGTCTGGGGTCGGGTTATAAAGATAGAAAAATGGATAGTCCAACATTTCAGATCTGGCTTTATTCAGGCTTTATCTACCTAAAGCCTGGTCTAGCCTGAATTTACACGGGCTTTATCTACCTAAAGCCTGGTCTGGCCTAGCTTTACCCGGGCTTTATCTATCTAAAGTCTGGTCTCGCCTAGATTTACCCGAGCGTTATCTACCTAAAGTCTGGTTCGGCCTGGCTTTATCCAGTACATCCATATACTACAAATGCTCAGCCACACGAATATACTAATATACTACAAATGCTCATCCATAATCAAGTGACAAGAATAAGCCTCAAGAAGTGACTCAACCACACTAATATACTACAAATGCTCAACTCATTTGTTTCCGAATGTAGCAATTTCACCGATCAATCCTAATTCATGTTCCCTCACAAGAAAGAAAGAAAATCCCAACTCACAATATTTTCAATGACAACAACAAGGGACATATTTAAAAAGACACTCACACTAACAAAGAATTTCAAGTGTTACAACCAATCATACCATAGGCTTGCCCGTATTTTTTTTGTTCATCGCACATTCAAGAATATTCGGTTGGGCTTTTTAAGATTGTAATGTAGGTTTAGGGAAGGGTAGGATACACATTTGGGAAAATGACTACACCCTCCTTGAACACTACTCACATTTTCATTTCTTGTTGCACTTTGTTTCTTTTCAAACCACATAGCCTCATTTGTGTCTAGTTACCAATATAGAACCACTTTAAATACCTCACTAAATTTCTTCAAAGATTCCATATTTATTTACATGTATATACTTCTTCTTTTTTTTGTATTTTTCTTCTTCTTTTTTTTTTTTTTGTATCTTGAATAATTTCAAAAGAATATTTTGAGGTATATATTTTTCACTCAATGTACAACCTTACCAATTTCAACTTTGACAGTACACCCCCAACTTAGGCTTTTTGCCTCGTTCTCAATATTCAAGGAGGGACGAGTTCAAAAGAAGAATTATTTTGCAAAAGGGAATGGTTTGTAAGCAGGTGACCAAAGAAAAGGTTCAAGTCTCAAATGGGGTAACTAGTGATAATATATGTACAATGGTGGCTCCAAAGGCTAAAGGGATTTCCAAATAACACAAAGAATGCCTAAGGTCATTTCTGCAACCAAACATAATTTCCATTAGCGTTGAATGACCAACTAGGCAAGTTCTAGATGATAGAATTTAACACAAGATTTATTTATACAAATACTAATGCACATGGCACATGAATTAATCAACACGGGTCAATTTCACTTTTTATATTTTATTTTTTATTTTTTTATTTTTTACAGGACCTTAGAGCAACAATTCTTAACTAGTGGGCAATGAGTCACTAAAAGAGCCAAAATCTTATCACAAAAATGATCTTCACCATGCAACTTACTTGTTCTAATTCAAACAAAATTTGGAGGTGTATTCTTAATTCACATTTCACATACAAGAGACTAATTTATTTAGTACCAAATAATCCAAAAGTCTCTTCCTAGCAAAACAAGACTAATTCCCTTAAGAAGTTGTCATACCATCTATCATGGGGAAAAGTCACCCGGTTCACTTCAAAAATGTTCCTTGGGAAAGAACCGTAGCATGAAGAAAACCCAAGGAGGTATTATTATGAAAGTAAAATTTAAAGAACAAAGCTACTAGTGAAAAGCTAAAAAATAAAATAGAAGCAAAGTACTAAAGAAAATATAAAGGATTCAACAAAACTAAAAATAAACCAATCATACCAAGCTAAGCAAAACAATTTGGCATCATCCAAAATAAGCCCGACAAGGGCACAAGGTATCCATACATAACAAAAAAAAAACAGCAAGGGAAATAAAGACATTATCATCCAAGAAGTCATACATAGGTACATTGTGCGACAGCCACCCCTAACTAAAAATATTGCAATGTCCCCACTGCATAACATCAAAATAAAAGAGCATAGTTTGAGGGTCTCCCTGAGGTCTGCATCAAACTAGCAGACTGCATGAGAAAGGCTGGTCAATGTCGTTGAGAACTCTTGTCATCATCATCATCATCGGCATCATCCGCATCAGACATGAACGATCAGTCCTTGCTATCATCAGCATCAGCAATTTGCAGCTTCTTGCTAGGCTACCCCAACCTAAAGATCACCTTGACCCCCCTCCACACTTTGACTAGGATTTTACCTTTCTTCTTATTTTTCTCCTTTTCCTTTTCAAATGACAGCTGCAGGTCAACATGTTCCTTGGCCAGGCTGGTGTAGGCGGTGTCAAGCTGTGAAAGAGATGTTGCCATCGTGTCCTAAGTATCAAAATACTGATGCATCTCAGCTCTGGAGTAGCTCTCAGGTGGAGGCTGAGGCTAGGAGGTAAAAGGTCCAGTGGGGAGCTTGGACACTAGGTCCCGTAGGATGGCAAACTGGGAGTTCATCTCCCCAAAAGGGCCCTCTGATGTAGTAGGCTGTGAGGAGGATCTAGTTGCGGCAGTGGTGGTGGTAACCTTCCTTTTCTTGCTCTTCACTGATCCACCCTCCCACTTGACTCTCAGCGGGTGGAAGGGTTTGTCAGCGGGCACCCAATGATCAGTGGGGCGCTCCTTGACACGTGTCCGCTTCCACAACTAAGTAATCAAAGATGGAAAAAATAATCCCGGTCCATCGTCAAGAAAATATTGCCTTATCTCGCTCAGAATATAGTGGTCCAGGTTCACTGGAATGCCATCAAGCAGGAAAGCAATTATCAGGGCTCTGGTGTACGAAACATTTGAGACATTCCCATTGGGGGACACCCTACAACTCAATATATATAGCCATATCTTAGCCTCGGCTATGATATCAACTGACTTCAACCCTTTCCTCTTGTTATCCCACTGTGGTCTTACACTCTCAGGGTACAATCTGGACACAAGCCATGCCGATTTGTCGTAGTGATCCTTCTCTAGCACTGGCTCCATTGGGTGGCTTGGAATCCCGAGTGCAGCATTAATTTATTCTGCCCCGAACCTCACTACTTTCCCTTTGATGATGAGGTGAGGATCGTCAAAGTTTGCACGCCTGAGGTTGGCGTAAAACTCGCGAATGTCTCATTTGCCTTGCACGGAGTGGGAATAAAGCACGACCACCCAGAGGATACCAAACGATCATAGAAGTCTGGGAGCTTTTCGCCCAAGTTGTCCTCCGCAATCCCTCTCTCAAATACCAATTTTTTGGCGAGGAGGTTTTCACAGTACCGGCATTCATAGTCAGCCGACATGAACTGGTAATCGTCATAATGTCCCCCAACCTCCTCGATTTCAGAACTATGTGGAGCATTTTGGTGTGCGTTCGGGTCCATTTTTGAGTCAAAGTACCTACAAAAATTCAAAACGAAATTAGTCAAGCAGTGGAACCTCGTTAAGCATCTTAAAACACCGCAAATCGGCGAAAGAAGCAAGTCGAACGGGCTCGGGAAGGCCCTTTTGCAAAGCTATTGTTTTTTGGCAAGACTGGGCAGTTTCCGCACCTGTGGAACTTTGACCGCAGGTGCGGTTTCGCACCTGCAGAGTTTTTCGCTACTGCAGAAATAATCGCACATTCGGCGATGGACTCGCAGGAGCGAAGCTGCACCTGCGGAAATTCTATCGCGCCTGCAGTCCTTCGTCCAAAACTCAACTACCCAAAATTTTTGTTTAATTTTTTACTTGGGCTCAGCTTTTGGCCACTAATCTATACTCAAGACTTCCAAATCAGTGTACCAAATTTTTGGCTATCTTCATTAAAACTGAAATTAAGGACAATGCATTCAATGTTTACTTATATAATTAATCGAACACATTGTGAGCACATTGAATTTACCCCCTCTTCACATGAATTTGGTGCTCCCAATAACCCCACACTTTGTTTCTCCACTGAAAGTAACACACAATTCCTACTTTCAACCAAATATTCACTCTAATTCTACCTTAAATCAGAGGGTTCATGGGAATGGGAGTAAACGGCCATTAATGGCTTTACAAGAAATACCCATAACACAATAAAAATAGAATGGGGATAGAAGACTGCCAAAGTGAAGCAGAGAAGAGTGAAAATACCTGTGGATTCTGTTGTGATTTACAGCGAGTGAGAGTTCAGAGAATTGAGCCCATATTTATTTTTGTTCTTTTGAGTTTAGGGATTAAAGAAAACTTACTAGAGAGACAGATTTGGGGCTTTTAGCTGTGCGACTTCCGCACATGTGATGTTATTCCCGCACCTGCGAAGGAGGCCGCACCTGCGAGTCACATATCGCTTCTGCGAAACCGCACATGCAAAAATCTGACCGCAGGTGCGGAATCCCTGGGCTCAGCAACAAAATTTTTTTGAAATTTTTGTGATCCCATTGTTGCTTGCAAATTCAACTCTGCGATAGCATTTTTGACATGGGGCATCGCAGAATTGAGCAGAATGTTTCGCAATAATTTTCTTTATTTTCTTACATTGTTTTTGATCACTCGGTATCCCCGACCTGCTCAAACTAACTCCAAAAATTTTGAAACTTCGAAGATTGGTTAGAAAAAATATAATAAGCTATTCTAAAAAAGAAAATTCGAAAAAATAAAATATTTTGAAAAACGATGGGTTGCCTCCCACCAAGCGCAGCATTTAACGTTGTGGCACGGCGCCAATCAACTTTACCACTTTTCTCGCCACTTGGATGATATAAATTGAGCGCTAAGATTTGAATCAAGCTTGTGAGTATGAGCGGTGGGGGTGGTAAATAAATGACCGAGCCAAGCCTTAAATTCTTCATTTTGCACTTCTTGGCTCTCATGTGAGGAATGTCATTTTGTTTTCTTGTTTCCTCAAATTGCAAGATGTATGGTAAGAAATTTTCCTCCTCGCAATGCTCCATTGACTCGTTTAGCTCAACTTTTTACCACACAATTCCAATGTTGAAAAATGCTTGGAATGTGCCTTCAAACCTCCAACTTGTAAATTTTTCCGGATTTTGACATCCTCATTTTCCCCCGGAATAGAGTCAATTTCGACCAAATTTTCAATCACCCCGGTGATTCAAATTCCATATTTTTGTTGGCATCACTAATATTGATGTAGTCGGTTGGCGGATGTTCATGGCTTGATTCCTCAAAGTAAAACTCACTCTCACCCTCGAAATTAGACTCTTCTTGGCTTCCATCTACACTTTCAACTTGAGAGGCATGTGAGCCTCCATTAATGCTTGCATTGGATCCTCCAAAGTGCGGATGTGCTTATCATTTTGAGTCACTTCATGTTTCAATTCCTCGAGTGCAAAGTTATGTTTTTCCTCAATTTCAAGAACGACCTCCAACATGAGAATTATCCTCTCATTTTGCACATTTGAGAGTTCTTCTTGGTTTTGTTCAAGTACCAAGGAATAATTTTAAACTTCAACCTCTAGGGAAGGTTCTTGCGTATCACTCACCTCCAAGTCTTATTGAACCCTCGAAGCTTCAATCGTAGCATTCATTTGTGAGTGCAACCTTTCAAGTGCCAAATTATTTTGGAGACTAGTCTCCAAAAGTTCTTCCAAGGCATTCTAATCATGGCTCTTTTCTTCAAGTAGGCACTCCAACATGAGCTTGAACTCTCCATTTCTACCATGCTCATTTCCCTCCACTTCTTCACCCCTAAAATTTCCATCACAAAAAGTAGAACCATCATAGTGGGGGCTTGGGGAAGGGAAGGACCAGTCCATCTCCGGGAGAATAGCATTGTAAGCACACATATCACAAATACTCCACTCATGGGTTTGAGATTGCGAGCACAATCCATCTCCGGGAGAATTTAAACAATTTTTCCACGAGTGTGGTCCTCCACAATAAGGACAAGGGTCATCAAAGTATGAACAACTACGATCCGACAAATTTTCATTATATGATGCCATATTTTTTCTTAATGAAAAATTAAGAAAATAAACAAAAAAAATAATTGCACAAATATTCAGAAGTTTGAATCAAAGCAGTTATGCTTACTTCTCAAACAACCTAAATTACGCCAATTGTTCCCCGGCAGCGGCACAAAAATTTGATACACTGAAATTACACCTTAAAATAGTGTAAGCGGTAAATTGTCAAATATAATAACCCAACAAAGTTAGGGTTGAATCCCACAGTGAACAATATGGAGGCGATTAGGAATGGTAAGAGAATTATCACTTATCGCGCAAAGCCAAATGAATAGATTTTTGTTTTGAAAATGTTTATACCTAAATGTGAAAATATAAACTAATCAAGAGAGCAAGTAAAATGATCAATTGTAACAAGTATGAATGCATTGGGAATTACACTCAAATAACGATCCAATGTATTTCACGATTTTACAAATATGAGCGAGTTTATGTTAATTAGCCACGGATAATAATTCTAAATTAGCTTTTTCCAAAGACTAATAAGACTTCCTAATTGAATTATTCCTAACCAATAAAGAGATTAAGTACACCCGGATATGGCTACAAGTAGATCAAACATAATCCCTAGGTAGAATCTATAAATTGAGGGTTAAACCCTCAAGTTCTTGTTAATTAATCTTTTCCAACCCCAAATTATCTTTTCCAAAATAAATTCGGGGTTAATGGGCGAGTCATAGGGTTATCTAATCCCTTAGGAAACATTAAAGAATAAGAATAATTAAAGAAACAATAACTCACTTGATATAAGATGAAAAATCATTCAATACATAAGCACAAAAATGTATTTAATCCACACCTTAAACATGAATATTTTCATAAACAAGAACTAGTGTTGGAAACAAATACTACACATTTAAATATTCAATACAAATAAAGGAAATGAAGAAACAAACATAAATGGGTAAGAAATACTTAACCACAAGGTTGAAATCTTCAAACCCCAAGTGTGTGTGCAAACCCTAGCTTTCACAAATGTTTTCTCTCTTCTTCTCTACTCAAAAATGTATTTTGCAATGCCCAAGATGCTCCAAAAGATCTGCTAGCTCGAGTATATCAGAGTTGGAAATGAGAACATGTGTTTTTACATTTTAGCCCAGTGTTGATGCACGTTGACCGCACCTGCGGAAGAATCTTCGCATGTGCAGTTCCGCAGGAGCGGAAATCCACTCGCAGGTGCGAATCTGGGTGTCTTGATCATTTTCCGCAGGTGCACTTTTGTAAAATTTAGCCTTCCTTCGCAGTGCGTTGCACACTTCGCAGGTGCAAGGTCGCACCAGCGACCCAGAATCCACAGGTGCGGAATCACTGAAAGTTCTGTGCATATTTCACCCCGTTTTGCTTGACTTTGCTCCAATTCAACACCAACCACTTCATGGCATCATTTCCCTGAAATTCGAGCAATTACACACTATAAACGACCTCAAGTTATCATTGAAGGATTACAAATATAATGTAAAGAGGCTAAAATGATTTGTAAAATCACAACTCATCAAGGTCCTCCTTGGGGTATGATTCGGTAAACACTAGAGGATCTAGATTAATAAAATTGCAAACTCTCGTACTAGCCAGTTTATTAACAACACCGTTATCCTGCCTCTCATCCTGAGCACCTACCAAGATAGTCAACAACTGCATCACACTCTTTATATCCTTGTCTGTAGGGCCAGACGGAGGAACTGGTGGTGCTGGGTGCCTCCTAATATCCTCTAGATGAGACAGAGTACATGAGGTACGAGATGCCGTCTCACTCTAAGGCTCACTTTGGCCTGCTCTGGCTTGAGGCACCTAACTGGTACCCTCTCATGTAGCTACATCAAGCCGTCTACTAATCGCTTGCTTTCTAGTTGAAGGCATCTTGAATAAAACAAGGCTAATATTACATACGAACACTAAAGAGTCAACTTTGCGCACAATCTAGATTCAGGAAGAAGGTAAAAAGCCTAAATATCATGTAGTCTCTTGATTATAAAAGTGGCGCGCTACACATCCATAATCAATACTCTACTAAACACGGCTCATAGACAGCCCCTAGGGCAGTCTTGCTCTGATACCATGTCTGTCGCGACCAAAACTGTAGGATCATGACTAGCACCCGGGCCATACTTGCCGAGCACCAACGTACATTTTATCTAACCTTTTTTATTATTTTTACGGGCCGACGCGATCAATGCAAATGCTAGATATGGGTCATGAACAATCAACCATATAAAAGATAATGGCATGAAAAAACATCACATATGATGAAAAGACTGCTACGAAACTACATATAAGATACAAGCTACAATGCTCCCATGAAAGACTATACAAGAAAAACTAGCCAACAAGGTATACCAAACTATACATGAGTCGACACCTGTCTATGAGCCTCTAAAGGAGCATAAGTGATGAAACATTACCGGAATAAGGCCCCGACATACCCATAATATCGATAAAAAAAATGCATACCAAGACCACGACAAGTCCAGAGAAAGGATCATGCCAATAACCAGTGAACTAAAAAGCCTACTGTGGTGGGGGAGCTGCCTCTACCTGTCTATCAGGACCTTCAGCAGGACATGCAACGCCCACAAATAAAAAGAACGTCAGTAAGTATAAAGTACTGAGTATGTAAGGCAGAAAATCATAAGTAAGAACAGTAATGTAAACAGGGATAGAGTATATACAACCTCTAACATAAACGTACCTCTGAGGGCTACTGACATGAAATGCGTGATACGTACATATATATACATAAAATTTTAAAACATACGCCTCTTTGGGAAACATCATCATCATATCGTACTCGGACGTAATAGGCCCGGTAAAATGTACCCGACCACGTGGAGCTCATTAAAAACCAACTGATCAGTGGTTGCATAATAGGGGTCGTACCCGGCCGACTCTAGCGCGTCTCGTTAAAGTGTATATGTATATATATATATATATATAATGCATGTATGACTTATTGGAATCATATTCTAAAATTTTCGGAGTGACATAATGTCGATATTCTCCGTACACGTTATTAGGACTAACTCTTCATCAAGAATCTTATAAGAATCAGGAATTATCAACAACATTGAAAACAACAGAATAAGAGAAGCAACCTCAACATAAATTGTTCCATCAGAAGGGAAACAATTTAAGTACTGCTAGCTTCTAAGAGTAGAGTATCATTGGAAGTTCGTTCATTGCAGTATGTATAATTGGAGTCATGCAAAAGAAGGAAAGGGATAGCCTCACATACCTTGTATATATATTGCCCAACCTCAATCTATGCAAATGTCACGACTACGTAGTATACAATAAGAGAAATGACACAACCGTTATCGTTTAAGCATCCTAAAGATTATGTATCGACCACAACCTATTTTACGATAAAACTGACAAAACCTTCAACGACAACCATAATAGTGTCAAACAATCTGAAAATGTTACGACGAACGACCAGCGAACCACTCTTCCATTATGTTGAATTTCTCCACACATTTCTCCTCTTAAATCCATAAAAACAGTAGCAAAATAGATAACTTAATAGAAACATGAAACAACCCACAAAACAGTTCACAAGTTCAACAACTCAAAATTATTTTTTCAGTTTACTAAAACATGTTTCGACTTGTCTTTTCTTTCAAATTGAGAAACACAACCAAAAGTACATAATTAAAACTCTTATCCAATTAAACATACATGTATTGAACTTAAAAATAATTTCACAACCTGACAACCATGACGCAACAACAAACAACATACCACTCTTTCGAAAATCGCTAGGTCTAGTCTTTACGATCCAGTTACAACTGGCAAATGCATAGATAATGGAAGGGAAATCATTAACCTTATCATTTACTGAGTATTAACCATGAAACCTGGTCCTTATTCATCAAAACTTAGTCCCTCAACGCAGCTACAAAAAGGAGAAAGAGAAACTAGCAAGATGTCCGGGCTTTTCGGCACTAGAATCACGTCGTAACACTCAAAATACCCTTGGGTTTGTGTGGGAATTTTGGGGAGGAGTTGCAGGGGTTCAATTTGGTTTTCTAGGTCTGAAACATGGGTGAAGTAACGGGTTGATAATCCCTTAAAATTTCCCCTCTTGGCCGACTTTGGGGCTTTTAATTGAGCCCTCTCATTTTATCAAGTAGGAAATGCACCTACTTGTCACCTACCAATCTGCGCAGTCTCGCGAAAATGCGAATATCTCTATACTCCAAGATCATATTGATGAACGGTTTAATGCGTTGGAAACTAGACTCATATATCTTCAATTTTGTGGGTATCAACCCGTAATTCCAAGTATAATTGGAGAAATGATTAGTAACATTTGACATAAAGTTTAAGTAAAATTATCAACAGAAGTTGCGACAACTTTTGTCGACTTTTGTTTCATAACATTATTTTACTTAAATACTTATGATACGGATATTATACGACTGAAGTAAATTAAAACACAAACTCTTGAGAATATTAAGGACCCACAGGTTTACCCAAAATTACAGGTTACAACATCCTTGATTCGTTTTACTTCTAATACTTATTAATCACCCTTATACATTCTTGTATCATTGAAGACCAATAGGATTAACTTCTTATAATCTAAAAGATAATCTATTCTCATATTTACATCGACTAACTTATGGAATGAACTAACGTACGTGAATATGGGTTGTAACATTATAAATATCATAAAAGTCGGGACAGGGTGTCATGCCCCGAGCCTAGGGGCGAGACAAGCACCCGGTCCCTCATCTGTCCTTGCATACCAACTTACGACATATAATGTCATACTTTTTCAAGGGGCCACATTGAAAGACAATTTGCGAAGTAAAATATATAATTGAATAGAGACTAACACTGACTAAATGTGAACATAAAGCTGGGCCGACAAGGGCGTCATAACTACTATAACTGACAATGGAAGAAAATATACGTACAGGGCCTACAACCCCAACATACAACACTAACTGACCGGGTATGTATACAAGCCTCTACTGATGGATGTACTGTAATCGGAACAGGGCCCCGACCTACCCATAAGCTATCTACATACATACACAAGATGTACATAATACTTCTAGACCCGGTAACTCTGAAGGACGGGGAGCTTACCGATAAAGCTGAACTCGGGCAACACCTACTGAGGAGGTCTTATCATTTGTCTGTCTGAACCTGCACTTATGAAATGCATCGCCCCCATGAAAGGTACATTAGTACGAAATAGTGTACCGAGTATGTAAGGCAATATACTGAAAGCTGAAACAGAATTGATAATATAATAACTAAAAGCAACTAGGATTCAAAGATAATCAGACGATATGCTCACTTGCTAAGTAAAATAGTTTTTTGGCCTTATAAGTCTTGGTGTATATATATAATTTCTTACCGTAGTAGGATCTCTCATAGGTGCTCGACCACACTAGACTCTGTATGTTGGCCAACTAGGCTCCCTCATAGGCGCCCGGCCATAGTAGGCTCGGTGTATAACTTACCATCTGATCAAAGCTTGCCCAATAGGTGCATGTCCATCAATTATAGCTCGATGGTTATGAAAATACTGTTATACTGTATATATAAACTCTATTCTCTCTTTACTAGAAAAAGGAAATACTCAAATGAATATGAAGTCCCGATAAAGAGAATATTGTGACTTACAAAACTAGAAAAATATACGTAAATTTCGAGATATGTATTTTTCTTTATGACTCATTATCAAACTCGTGTAAGTACGAGATCATTCCAAAATAAAAGAAGAGCTTATCCTTAACATACTTGAAATAGGAAAAAATTTCGTATGATATTCTTGGAAAAGGTTGCACCGTACTTCTTTAGAACCGCAAAATTTTACGTTGCTAAAGTTCTAATAATTCTTGTTGGAATCTATTTGATCACAAGAATTTTTTTTGTAGGAAATCTCTAACGTTCTGGTTGTAGGAACTTTGTAGGAATTTTGTAAGAACTTACATTGCTAATGTACCAAACCTCCCATCTAATTTTAGTATTGAAACTGTTAGAAATGGAGTAGTGATCACATCTGATTGCATTATTTAAATTGTTAAAAATGAAGTAGTGATTCCATCTGATTATATTATTGAAATTGTTAGAAATGAAGTAGTGTGTAACTAACACATTAGTTGCCACCTAATAATAATTGACTAAGAGTCACTTCTCCAAGAAGTGGCTAGGTGGGGGTGGGGTTGGGGTGGGAAATCTAATCTTTATCCACTTATTAGGTAGTTAGGTCATGTCCCGATTACCGGTAATTAACTAGTTACCCGCATAATTAAGAATTGTCTCAAATTATTTAAAAGTTTACTTATTTTTGATACACTTTATACATCATACTATGATGGTCAGATGATACCTTGAATGGTACTAGTTCATAAATATCGAGTATTATAGCTCGGACCGTATACTATCCCAAATTGGCAACCTTCAATGAAACTATTTTTTTTAATTCGTATACCCCTTATTCTTCATGGAACTTACTTATCACTTGTTATAAATAGCATAAATATGTTAACTTAGATAATCTCATCCTCTAGTCTATATCAATTAACTGAAGACGAAACTTTAATGTCGAGAAACGCGAGATGTAATATACTTCCCCTCTTAGACACAGTCGTCCTTGAATGCTTACTATTAGTTACCTTGGAAATTTTTTTCTAGAGTCTCCTCTCTATACTCGACTAAAACCACCCTTGCACGCAGTTTGAATAAGTTTATGGGATGTGTTGCCATGCTTGGTTGGGGTCCCGAGGGGCTCGGGGTGATTTCGGATAGCCATCGGGGGTTTTAAAGTTGGAAAATTAAAGCTAAAGCTGCTGGTGCTGGTGTAACCACACCTGCATATAGGGGACCGCAGGTGCGGGCCTGCAGATGCAGATTTTGGGTGGACAGGAGGAAGAGCGCAGAAGCGGAAGTTTGGGCCGCACCTGCGAGCCTCAGATGCGGAAAGTGGAGCGCAGATGCGAAGGTGGTCGGTTAAGTAGGGTTTCGCAGGTGCGCACCTGGGACCGCAGGTGTGGGGAAAGGGCCACAGAAGCGATTTCAGTGGGAAGGAAATATAAATAACCGCCTTCACAAATTTTTTTGGCACTTCATCATATTTGCACGCGGGATGAGGCATTTGGGAGTAAATTGAAGAGGAATTTCAAAGGATTTATGTGGAGGTAATTTTCTGAGACCTAAAACTCGATTCTATGTTGATATTTGATGGAATTAGCTTGGAATTAATGGAATTTAGTGGCATAAATTGGGGGTTTAGGGCTTGGGAAATTGAGACTTATAATTGAGTAATTTAACGGGCTATTGTAGTCATATTTCTGTGCTTTTTATATGTATAGACACCGGAATGGATGAGGATTTTTGTGATGCATTTTTTCAAGAATTTCGAGACGTGGGCCCGGGTTTGTCAAATTTTCGGGAATTCTGGTTAAATTTGACGAGTGTGTGGCGTGCACGTATTTTTTTTGGATTTGGACTCGGTCCTTTACGCGGAAACTATTCAGTTGCGTATTTACTTTTAAATCAGATCTTAAATCGTGTTTTAAGACTATTGTTATATTAGGGTTGTAAGACATGTTTGGAGCCTTGTGCCGACTTGTTTAGACCCATTGGGGGCTTTTACTGTTATTTTCTCACTATTTTGAATTATGATTTACACTCACTCATATTATATATAACTGGTTTCAAAAATCTACCTTATTTACACTATTTTTAGATATAAAATAATGTTTTTGGGTAGAGTACCCCGATTTACCTATAGCCCAAGGGGCTTTTTGAGAGTTTCTGACTGAGTGAGGCCGAGGGCCTGATTGTGAGGATATGATATGCCACGAGGTGGCTTGATATTAGCACTTGGGATGAATGAGCCCCTCCGGAGTTTGTAAACACCCCCAGCGAGCGCGGGTACCTACTGAGTGCTAGTGCCGAGTGACGAGTGATTGGGAGGTACGAGTGACTATGAGGTTGCCCGAGGGGCTGATTATGAGTGACTATGAGGTATGCCCGAGGGGCTGATTCTTAGTGATGTTACGCCCGAGGGGCAGTTTCTGTTACATGTTTTTCCCGAGGGGCTACTTATGATTTTACCACTTTCACTCTGAACTTATGGAATATGTTTTGTCCGAGAGGCGTTTTATGATTTTATCATTTTTAAACTAAACTTCTTGAAAGTTTTGTGTAAACTGTTGGCAAGTATATTTCCAAATGATTTTTACTTAAATCGACTTTTAAGTGTGATGATTTAACGTACACACTATTGGAAAGAAAGACTGTGCTTATTGTGAAATGATGATTTGACTTTATGTGTTTCTTACTGCCCAGACCTGATTTATTTTCATTACTATTGAGTTAGCGTACTCAAATTACTCCCTGCACCTTGTGTGCAGATCCAGGTGCTAGGGCAGAGTAAGCTATGTATCCGTTCCACAGACTTCTCGGAGATTTTGCGAGATAGTTGCACACGTCCGCAACCCTGCTCTCTCTCATGCTTACTATTATAGAGTTTATTTTCCAGAGTTGTATATTTTTTTAGATGCTCATGACTAGAGACTTCGAGATCTCGGGATTGTATTTACTATTCGGTGTACCTTTTTCTATTTTAAAATGTTTAAATGAAATCTTTATGATTTATCAGTTTAGTAATGATATAAATGAAAGATTATTTACGATTTGAGTGTGGATTTGGATGGCCTAGTTCCACGATAGGCGAAATCACGACTGGTTTAGATTTGGTGTCGTGACAAGTTGGTATCCAAGCGCTAGGTTACATAGGGCTCACTGGTCATGAGCAGGTTTAGTAGAGTCTTGCGGATCAGTGCAGAGACGTTTGTACTTATCTTCGAGAGGCTACATAACCCTTTGGAATTCTTGAATTCTTTTCGTGCGAATCTATTTTATCCAACCAAAGTGTAACTCTTGAATTCCTTCCATTTATTCAAATGCTCACGTGAGTGCTTGGTATCAGCTGTGCATTGATTACTTGTGACTTCCATAGATGAAATATGATTTTAGCATGTTGATAATGGGCCAGTCTGGAGGACTTATGGCCGGATTCTGTCTGTGGCTTGAGCGCTGAGATTTCATTGTGTGAGCACATGTGTTTGGGGACTTATATGTCCGTTTCTGTCCTTATCAGTGGGGTTTTGTGACTGAAGGACTATGTGGTAACTGTGATTTGAGGGTGAGATATGTTCATATCGCTTGGTTGTGACAAAAAATGATGGGTTGGATATGTGGAGAGAACTATTGGGTGTATGATTTATGCTCGAGTTGGCATATGGCTTCGAGTTGTGAGTGTATTGGAAGACATCTCATGTGTTTAGTTGTGGAGTGAAGCGGATCGTTGTGTTGTGTTATGAGTTCCTGGTGGTGTCTTTTGGGCAGGCCAATGCCCCAAAAACGTTCATATATTTGATTAACAATTTATTCCAGCTATTTTTATACTAATTCATTATTGTATTAAATGATAGCATTCTGGCGTACTCACGTAACCAGGAGGAGCATACTCAGCATTTAAGGAGGGTGTTATAGAGATTGATGGAGGATATTCTTTAGGTAAAGTTCTCCATGTATGAATTTTTGGCTCAGTTCAGTAGCATTTCGGGGCACGTGGTGTCCAGTGAGGGTATTCAGGTTGTCAGACGAGTGTGGAGAGGGCTTCCAGAAGCTCAAGATTTCTTTGACCACCGCTCCAGTGTTAGTTTTGACATCAGCTTTAGGTTCTTATACCGCTTATGGTTATGTCTCGAGGGTAGGCATTGGTTTATTCTAATGTAGGAGGGTAAAGTGATTTCGTAATAGCTATGATATTCGAAAGTGTATAGAGAGATATCAGTTTGAGGCTAAGCAGGCAGGGCTATTTCCCGCGAGGTGTTCTGAGGTTGTGTGATTCTTATGTTGTTTTGTAGAAAGTTCTCTTTTACTAGTAAATGTTATATGTTGTAATTTGGGTTCAAATCGCTTGTGGGTGTTGGCACGGCTATTGCAATGGTGAATGCGAGGTTGGAAATGATTTGGGATGTTAAATTGTTTGTGTTATATATGAGATTATGATGGATTTAGTTGAATCTAATTGTGGTATGGTTACAATGATAGCATATGGGCATTGTGAGTCATTGTTTGTTTTGATCGTGGGATTTCAGCCAAGTGGGGGAGGCTTTTAATTATCGGGTAATTGCACGATTATGTGTTGTATTGGTTACAGTTCGAGGTATATTGGTGAATCAGTTATGACTTGCAAGGGTTGAGATCGAGAATGACTTGAATAAAGGATATTTTTTATAGGGGTTGTGTTATGCTTTATGGGTGCATAAGAAACATGGAATACCTTGAGTTGTAATTGTAAGAGGTGTAGTGGGTGCAACGTATGGAGTTGCTTGTTGCTTCCAGTGTGTGGATTACTTCCTAGTATATTGATGTGCGAACAGATGACTCTCGATAATGGATCTGACGAATTAAAGGTTAAATATAGCAATTGGGAATCTTCAAGGTGTGTTTTGGGCTAGAACTGAGATTTACGTTGGAGGGTGCCAAGACGTGTGGCATTTCTACATTATCATGGATTCTATATATCAGTATCAGGAAGGTGAAGGTAATGGCTTTAGATTTGAATGAAGTCTCTTCAGGGTAAGTATTTTGGATATGATACTTTCGGGGATATTTGAGAGAGTATTCAGCAGCTTATGAGCCTCAGACGATAATGTTTTATGCTTGGGTCTCGTGTGGTGAGTTTGGGTTGAGAATTGTGGTATTATGGCAACGAGAAGTACCAATTCGTAGGTAAGTTAGAAAGAACTTGGATAAATAGGGCATCTTGGTAGTACGTCGGATCGGCATAGTAAGGGATATGATTAGTTCTTTGGGTGTTTATGAGGTAATGAGTGGTCATAGGTGTTTCTTAGCAATGTTCTTAGGTTTTGGTGACCTGCGTAGCTTGGTTGAGCCAGAAGGATTCGGTCTTGACGGTTGGGGGTTGTAAAAATAGGGTTCAGATAGTTCTTAATGGTTTCTACCACAGTTAGAGATGTATATTTTTTGCTATCCCGAGAAGCTTATGATGTATAATGATTTTTGCTTCTAGATGGGATCAAATGGAAAGATCTTGGCTAGTTGGGTATGTAGTAGCTTGTGGCTCGGAAGGGATCATGAATTTCCCATATTTGTCCTAGCATGGCATGGCGTATGCGGTATATTGGGTAGAGTTGAGATTTTCATACGTGAGGTCACAATTCAGTTTTGGAAGGAAGGTCAAAACAAAATTTCTTAGACCTCATCGGTAGTTTCAGGCGACTAGGTAGATGATATCACTATAGGGCGGCATGATCAGGGTATACATTTCAGAAAGGGCAATGTGTGGAATTAAGGGTACTTCATTGGTATTTTGACGCTCTCTTGTTGTGTTCGACTTCTGATATTCAAGGTTGCTTGGTGGCACAGAAGAATTATATGGGTATCCCTCGTGGAATGATTGAGTATTAAAGGTGTTATATATTCGAGCAGCGGAGATGGGATCATATATGGGGATTCATGCACTTCATGGACTTCAAGACTGAGAGTTCTCATAAACAGGTTATTTTGTGGTAGTGAACTGTGAAGATGCGAGCAAAGCTAGTCATATGTTAGTATGTACCATGGTTCAGTCATTGTGAACTTTCGGTGAGTTATCTATCTGTGTGGGTGACCAGAGTTGATTTAGGATTATTTGTAGGCCAGTATGAGTGTGTGTTCTGCACCGGATCGGAATTGCTGACTCCGAATTATTTTTACTGTTAAGGGATGTACCATTTGATAGTCATTGAGTTTATTGGTGTTCTGGGGTGATGTATGAGTTACCCTTCGGTGTTGCGAGGAGTTGTGATCATTGGGTATAGGCACATATGGTGCGGTTCTGATGAGTCTTTATAGCTAGTTTTGAGTATGTTAAGTAATCGGGTATTGCGGGATTGAGACGTACTGGTTATGTTCTTGCGAGTTCGTGTGGCATGGTATCGTTCGATTCCCAGTGGTTAGGGGAACTGATCACGCTCAACTATGTCTTGTAGAAGACTAAGCGGGCGTTGCAAATATAATCCGGGGTATTACGCCCAGAGTCGATCCCACAGGAAATTTACGTATCAATTGAGTCTATAAAATACTAAACTGTTACTTAATCACTTTTCTCAAGACTTTTGAATATCAATTGGTGATGTTTACTAAATCTAATAACAAAATAATAAATTAGCAATTAACTAACAATATAATGTAAACAATGATAATAAAGGTCTAAGATTATGGTTTCCCCCGTTGGTGAATTCTTCCTTGGATATGTCTTATAGATTAATTGGCTATCTCTGTCAATCATGAACGCTCTAACTATCATAAATCTCTCTCAAGTAATTATGATAATTTACTCTAGCTAGATCGCAATACAGTTCACTTTAGCTTTCACCCGAGGTATCGTTATCTCTAATCTAACCTCTAAACTCTTGGTTATGACTTTCGTCTATACTCCGGGAGTGGTGTTGTTCAAGCACCTACCTAAATATGCACTCTCTCTCAAGTAGATACATAATAAATAGGAATATTTAATCAAGGGACCTTTCAATCAACAATAATAAAAACGTAGTTGAACAAAAAGAGATTAATCAACCAAAATATATTAATATCACCATGAATTCATCCCCAACGGGTTCTAGAAAAAACCTAGACTAAAGAATTTATCTACTCATGTTATTGAGAATCAAAACTAAAATAAATTGCATAATTGAAATACAAAGTAATGAATACTGGATGTAGAAGTCAATGTTTGTCAATTCTATGGTGTTTTCTTGTTGAATACTTCTGATTCTCCTCGGTATTCTCCAAGTTGTGTTGTTTGGTGTCTATTTATATGTTTAGGGTGAACCCTAACCATGTAGGAGACTTCTATTTCAACCGGGAAACACTTAAACTCGTCAAAACTCGGATTTTGCCGATCTGGGAACCCCGGGCGTTTGGACCCTAAGGCCTGGCTAACGCCAGGCTAGGGATGGTGTTTCAGCCCTAACGCCAGGGTAGGGCTGATGTTTCATCCCTAAGTCCTGGCTAACGCCAGGTAGGGTTAGGCTGTAAGGCTCTGTCCCCCGGCTATTGCCCGGGTGTCTCCTTTCGCATATTTTTCGACGTATTTGCATCCCTTTAGTTCTGTTTCCATCTCCAATTCACCTACAAATAAAATAAACTCTATTAAGCACATAACAAGTGTATTTTTATCATTAATGCATCTCAAATGTAAGGTATATTCTATGTTAAACTATGCATTCTAGCCTCGCATCAAGACCCCACACTTAAACCTTTGCTCGTCCTCGTGCAATCAAACTACACTCATGTACACAACTTATTAAGCGAATCTCTTAACACGTTATACCAAGAATATTTAAAACATTTCAAGCACANACAAATAAAATAAACTCTATTAAGCACATAACAAGTGTATTTTTATCATTAATGCATCTCAAATGTAAGGTATATTCTATGTTAAACTATGCATTCTAGCCTCGCATCAAGACCCCACACTTAAACCTTTGCTCGTCCTCGTGCAATCAAACTACACTCATGTACACAACTTATTAAGCGAATCTCTTAACACGTTATACCAAGAATATTTAGAACATTTCAAGCACAGATGTGTGACATCCTCGCCTAAATAACCGACTCACATATACCATGCTTTATTCACAATTCACTAACTATTCTAACTTAGAGGTCAACAAC